>RJWJ010015777.1:0-35615 GCA_004363605.1 Indri indri
AAGAAGAGGTAAAAAGGAAAATGAGGGCAAGTATTTTCTTTTAAAGAAGCAACACAAAAGTTACATTATTGTTTCCACTTATAGTCTATTGCTGAGAGCTTGGTCACAGGGACTTGTACAGCTGCAAGAGAAGCTGGGAAGTGCAGTCTCCAACTGAGTAGCTGTGTGCCCTGCCAATACTCAAAGAAGTTCTATTGCCAAAAGTATGGAAGGGAGAGAGAGTTCTGGGACAGATGGCAATGCCTGCCCTGGAAGGCAGGACACAAACAAAGCATGCTGAGATTAACTCACCTTTATTTTCAAATAATAGTCATAATAATACCTAACATTTACATATGATGTGCCAAGCACTAGTCTAAGTACTTTACTTGTGTAAACTCATTTAATCCTCGACTCTAGGAGGTAGTTACTATATTAATCCCATTTTGTAAATGAGAAAATAAAGACATAGAAAGACTATGTGATACACATCTACCAAATGGTACAACTAGAGTTAAAATTCTTTAGCCAAAGTCTTGGGAAAATTCATTTCCAAACGATGACTTTGCATTTACCTATAAAGTGATTATTTGAGAGAAGGTAAAAGACATTTCTAGGGCTGTGAGCAAGAAAGCTAGCAAAGCAACTGATTTCCAGTTTAGTACAAAGAAGGAAACTGTTTACTGAATAGAGGGGAAAAAACCCCACCTCCCTGCTTCATCTCTAACAGCAAGTGCTTTGAGAATATAATCCATTTGCCCCTAGGACAAAGTCAGAGCAATTTCAGTCTCAGGATTTAATCTCTCCACCAAACATGGATTCAGTTACTAATGCCCCTTGGCTAGAAATCTTCAGAATCCAGAGAATGGTACTTTCTGGTCCCTAATGTACAGATGTTGGGAGCAAACATTTGTCCCCTCGGAATCTTGGTGGGGAAAAATTTAAAAAAAAACTTGCCACCAAGCTGCTTTGGGAATTAAGATCATTAAAGACTAATAGCAGCTGTTAGGTACTTAGCAAATGTAGCTAATCAGCCTCACACACATGGGGAAGTATCTAAATACACCGCTGGTGCTAAATCCCACTCCCGACTGTGGTGATGTCTGTTCCCTTCTGACCAGGTAATTAGAAAGAACAGGATAATCACTTTAGCCAAATAGCAGAGGCAGTGATGTATCATGCCTGTCCGCAAGCTGTGCGGTGGGATCAAGGTTGAAAGTACCTCTGGGCTGAGAACTATCCCAGTAAAAGTGATGTATCCCAGAAGCTAAAATTCACTGAGCCAGCCTCTGTTAGAAGCACCTGACCCAGGAGCAGTGGGGACTTCTAGAGTGGGCACAAGGATGCCCAGTTGGAGACTACATCTCCCAACCTCTCTTGGAGCTGGGTGCAATGTGTGCCAAAGTGACGAGCTGCTTGCCCAAGAACCAGAATTAGACGTTCCCGTGACTCAGTCTCAATCTATCAGATGAAGACAGTGCATCAGATGAGAAGAAACAGTATCCCTCGATGACCGTGTCTGGAACAGCTGTGGCCCTGCCAACCTCGAAGGCTCATGGCCGACTATTATGTGAAAGAGAAGCAATCATTTGTCCCCCACAAGCCACTGCAATGGGGGGGGTGCTCTTTGTTATAGCAGCCTATCCTTTCTCCTAATATCATAGGCTAGTTCATTTAATCTTCACAACAATCCAATGAGTTGGTTACTATTATTATTCCCATTTCACAAATAAGGTAACTGAGACTCAGAGAAGCTTAAATATTATGCCCCAAACCAACAAGTGGTGCAAACAGAATTGGAAGTCAGGTTTTTTATGTTCCAAAGCCCCTGGACGAAGTTTTGATTCAGTAGGTCCTGGGGAGAGGCTGAAATTCTGCCTTTCTACAAAGTCGCCAGGTAAGGCTGGTGCTATTAGGCCACAAATCACAATTTTAGGAACAAGGATCGCTCCCTCACCTCCCCCGGAAGTTAGAGACTAACCGCCCAGATTACCAAGTTATAGTCTCAGATCTTTAAGTGACAGTGAATAGCTTCTTAGCATGTTTTCCCCTTTCTGTACTGTTCCCTTCTCCTGGAAATTAGTTGGAATCATATACTCAGGGGTTTTTTTAATGAGCAAATTCTCTTTCAAGCATCAGGTTTCTCCTGGGAAGGTGTCATGCTCCAAAGAGCAGTTTCCGTGAAGTTGTGAAATTTGATGCCACTTTCTGGAGATCCTCTGACAGCTGTCTCACCCTCTGTCTTTCCTTACTGTGTCTCTGTAACCCAAAATAACGTTCACTGAGGCTGCCTGGGAAAGGTGACATGTCATTTCTGTGCTCATCTCAACAGGAAACATTGACTACATTAAGGTAACAACACCCTCAGCCTGGAGGGATATTTTAATCAACAGCAAAAACTGTTTCAGCACCCAAAAAACACTTGGGGAAATGTATCCTTGCTGCAAACCCAACTTCAGCCTGAAAAAAAGTGTCACATTCTAAAAGTAAGCCAAATTCAGTTCACAAAAGAGAAATGCAAATGGCCAGTAAGAATACGAATAACGTTTAACATTACTGGTAAATAAATGAAGTTGAAACAAGGTACCATTCTTCACCTTGAAAACTGGCAAAAACTAAACACCCAGTGCTGTCGTTGATGAGGGGAGATGGGCAGTCGGATTTACTGTGAGGGAGAATGTGTACTGGGACTCATGAGGTGATGGGGACAGTATCCCAATTCAAAATAGCTTAATCAAAAAGGGAAGGGGGAAGAAGGAAGGGGATTTATCCACCGGTGATTCTGGGATGTCCAAGGGTGAATCTGGCTCCAAGCATGGCTGGCATCAGGGCTGCCAAAGATGCCATCAGTACTCGCATTCTCTCTCCATCTCTCGGTTCTGCCACCCATTGGGTGAGAACCTCCCTCTCTCCCATAACCTCGCCATGAGAGGTAGAGTAGATAGTATTGCATTTTTAGAAATTTGGTACATTCAGTACAACTCTTAGGTCTGGTGGAGGGTAAACAGGTGGCAAGGGAGTGGCTAAGAGTAGAGAGTGGGATCAGAATTGTGGCTAGGAACCAAACTGCGGCCAGGAACTCTTCCTTGGTGAGAACATACATGTAGAAAGTTCCCAGTAACATTTAACTGACCTAGAGCTAATTACCATGTAATTAGCATAATACGTGTGGAGCTTCATGGGGAATTTTAGAAAAGACGCATGCGCAGAAAGGGAAACTGTTATATAATCTACCCTGTTATGTAACCTGTCATGTGATCCCTTAGATGACACCAACCTGTCAATCACCCCCAAAGGCGGGAAACGGCAACCAATCCTGCCAGGGGAAAGGCGGGACAAACTAGCGGGCTTATAAAAGGCAACATGCGCTCAGCCTCCAGCACCTGTCTCCACTTTGACCCCTTCCTCTCTCTCTGGGACGTATTTTCTCTTCGTGCAGCTTCCTTCTGTACTTTCATTCTTTCTTTTATGTGATAATCTACATAAAATTGCTCTGTGTTTGTGATCACTCCATCATCAGCTCAACCCCGTACCAGTAACTCATTCTTCACCCTGGGAATCGGGGGACCAGGAACAGCCACACAGACGAACCTAACACAACTACACTCTTGGCGTGTGACTGTGCGGTGCCCTCCCGCTGTGAGTGGGGTGTATTTCCCCACCACATGGATTCTGGGCTTTGGGACGTGGGATGTTAGCAGATGTGAACAGATGTAAATGTGCCTGCGTGATTTAGTTTAGCTCTTGCACCCCATCATTCTGCGAAGAGAGGAACATGCCCCGGGGAATGAGTTGCTTTGCGTTTATCCCAGGAATTAACAAACGTGGAGCAGAATAACCCATCCTTCCACTTGGCATGAACTGAGCCCAACCAATCCACAGTCAGAAGTCACTCATCCAAGTCCTGAAACAGTTCTCCAAAGTAGTTGCACCAATTTGCACTCCACATTTCCCCAACACTTAGTATTTATTGTCAGTACTTTTTTTTTAATTTCAAAGTATCAAGGGGGTACAAAAGTTTTTGTTACATGGATACCACGGAGTAGTTTCGGTCCTTTTAATAGTAGCCATTGTGATGGTGATACGGTTAATTTGTATTTCTCTAATCAGTAATGGTGTTGGGTACCTTATTGTATACTTATGGGTCACTTTTTCATCTTTGTTTTCTGAAGTGCCTGTTTGAGTCTTTTGCACACTTTGTTATTCAGTCATCTGCCTTATTGACTTGTGGGAGTTCTCTATATATTCTGAGTACTAGTCCTTTGAGACTATACGTAATGCAAATATCTTCTCCTAGTCCTTGGTTTGACTTTTCCCTCTCTAATGGGGTCTTTGAGGAAGAAAAGTTCTGAATTTTAATAAAGCCTAATTTATCAGTATTTTCTTTTATGGTTAGTGTTTTTGGGGATCTGATTCAGCTTCTCATTCAAGCCAAATAATATCCCTTCTCACTGAAACTCGCAAAAGCACATTCAAATTTTAGGGTTATTCTATCAGCAAAATTTCAAAAACTTTAGAAGTGTTCATTAATTTTTGCCTGAAAAATGAGGGAGGAAGACATTTTTCTGTTATTATTTCTCTGTAACGAGGGCCAATATAAGAGTCTACAACTTTTATATTAAGGTTTCCTTCCTAAGAGATTTTCAAAGGCAATTTGACGGGCAGGTGGGAGGGGGAGGAGAGGACAGGTAAATTCACACCTAATGGGTGCAGTGCATGCTGTCTGGGGGTTGGGCATGCTTGTAGCTTTAACTCGGGTGATGCAAAGGCAATCTATGTGACCAAAGCATTTGTACCCCCATAATATTCTGAAATTTCAAAAACGGGCAATTTGAGCCATATGCAATTTTTGCCTTTTTCACTGCTTTCATAACCTAAGACCTGTATAAGGTGCAACACCACCGCAAGAACAAACTGCAGCTCCTCAAATATCCCATGTGTGGGCTACATCTCCCAATGACCCTTGTGATTTGATTAGGGTCATGCGATTAGTTTTGGCCAATGGGCTGCGAGATAAGTCATGCCCACCATTTCCAGACTGAGGCCATTAAGAATTGGCATTCCTCCTGTCTCCCTCTTCCCCCTGCCCACCGACCTTGGAAGCCACATGTTCTGGATGGTTGAAGAAGGCCTGCCCAACCTACCTGGAACTGCACGTGAGTGAAAAACAAACCTCTGTTGTGTTGAGCCACTGAGATTTCAGGACTTGCTTATTGCAGCAGCTGGCATTGCCTAATCTGACTAATATCTGAGGAAAATCAGAACAGCCATTAATAGAACCGGCCAAAGCTCTGCAAGTTGAATTCATGTCCTGACAGTTTCTGTGTCCTCAACTCAGGACTGAGGTTATCTTTGGCAAAGTTCTGCATTGTTAATTTTCTTAGGTCCGATTCTCCCAGAAGCAGTCCCCGAGACAAGGATTCAATGCAAGTGATTTATTACGAAGTGCTCCCAGAGTGACCGATAAGGGGTGCAGAAAGCAGGACGGAGAAATGGAAGAAGCCAAACAAGGATGTAATGTCAGGTGAAGTCCAAAACTCAGATTGATCCAGCAGGCAGTCCCGAGGCATAAATTAGATCCCAGAGCTGGTCCTACCTAGAGACACAGGAGCCGGGATTTTGGACCCTATATTCATCAGCTCTGGCTGCTGTAACAAAATGTCACAGACTAGGTGGCTTAAACAAGAGAAATTTATTTTCTCCTAGTTCTGGAGGCTGGGACGGCCAAGCTCAAGGTGGCGGCAGGGGTGATGTCTGGTGAGGGCTCTCCCCTTGGGTTACAGACGGCTGCCTTCTCATTCTATCCTCACACGGCCATCCTGTTTTTTATGTTTACTGGTTTATTATAAAGGACATTACAAAGGACACATACGCAGAGATGTGTAGGGCGAGGTATAGGGGAAGGGGCGTGGAGTTTCCATGCCCTCCCTGGGCGTTCAGCTATCTGGAAGTTCCCCGAACCCTGTCCTCTGGGGGTTTTATGGAGGCTTTATTACGTAGGCATGACTGACAACCATGGAGGAATGTGAGGGGACAAAAAGTGCATAGTCTAAACCCAGCAAGGCCAGTCTGTTCAGATTCTTCCTGGTCCGTTGTGCAGCATGCTCCAGGGGATGGGCGGGACCCTCTCTGGAATAAGGGTCTTACGGTCTGCAATCGGATTAGAGTCCTCCTGTGGGTAGGTAAAAGGAGGACAGGGGAAGGTCAGAGGGAGAGATTCTGTCTCCTGAGTCTTTCTCCAGAGACCTAAAGCACCCCAACATTACAATAAGGACTATGGGAGTCATGAGCCAGGAACTGTGGACAAAAACATATATATATATATATACACACACACACACACACACATACACACACACACACATACACGCACACATCAGAACAGGCCATCCCCTGGTTTTCAAACATGGGATCCCTTGCACCAAAAGAATACGCAACTCAGATGACATTGCCACGTTACTAGAATCCCATTCAGTCATTAATAGTCCAGGCTGGGCACAGTGGCTCACGCCTGTAATCCTAGCACTTTGGGAGACCAAGGTAGGAGGATCACTTGAGGTCAGGAGTTCGAGATCAGCCTGAGCAAAAGCGAGACCCCGTCTCTACAAAAAAAAATAGAAAAATTAGCCAGGGTTGGTGGCACATGCCTGCAGTCCCAGCTACTCAGGAGGCTGAGGCAGGAGGATCGCTTGAGCCCAGGAGTTGGAGGTTCAAGTGAGCTATGATGATGCCACTGCACTCTAGCCCGGGCAACAGAGTGAGACCCTGTCTCAAAAAAAAAATAATAATCCAGTCCTCACATGACCTTTTCAGTGCATGCATGCAGAGAGAGAAAGGACAGAGACTCTCTGGTGTCTCTTCTTATACGGACACTAAATCTAATAGCTCAGGGCCCAAGTACTCATAATACTTCACCTAACCTTAATTACCTCCCAAATGTCCTATCTCCAAATACAGTCACATTGCAGGGTTAGGGCTTCAGCCTATGGATTTGGGGGGCACACGAGCATGTAGTCTATAACAGACCCCTTAACCTACCAGCAATTGGTGCCCAGGAAGTTGAGAGAGGTAATCTTCCAGGCACTTCTGGCTTCCTCAGGGGCAAGGTGGCCCCAGTGCCCATGAATGACCCTCTGAAGGTCGCAGTCTGAGCAGGTAGCAGGTAAGCAAGAAGAAACTGAGGGACAGGCATGCCAAGCTGGGGTCGAGGTCTGGGTGCACCTGCCAAGGCTGCCTGCAACTCTAATGCTGCGGCAATGAAAAATAGCTTATAAATCTGCCATTATGAGGGAAGTAAATTTCAATCATATATCTGCAAATTTCTCTCACCCCACCCAGCCTGCAGAAGTCTTCTGCCAGGGTTAAAATTTTCTACCGGGTTACCTCCTATCTTGTCTCACAGCCTGGCAATTCGACCAAAAGAATTTCTGGGTTTTTCACAAACTCCATAATGGTGACTGCAGGGCTTTGAATGTCCCTCAGTGAGACGGTCCTAAAGCACTGCCAAGCCCTGTTTCATGTCCCTGTCAACTGCTCTGAGAATGAGCAAAAAGCTGAGAAACTTGTGCCCACAGCCTAATCAAGCATTTGTCTTAAAAGCACTTGGGGCCAGGTGTGGTGGCTCACACCTGTAATCCTAGCACTCTGGGAGGTCGAGGCAGGCGGATTGTTTGAGCTCAGGAGTTCGAAACCAGCCTGAGCAAGAGTGAGAACCCCGTCTCTACTAAAAATAGAAAGAAATTAATCGGACAGCTAAAAATATATAGAAAAAATTAGCCGGGCATGGTGGTGCATGCTTGTAGTCCCAGCTACTCGGGAGGCTGAGGCAGAAGGATCACTTGAGCCCAGGAGTTTGAGGTTGCTGTGAGCTAGGCTGACGCCACGGCACTGTAGCCTGGGCAAAAGAGTGAGACTCTGTCTCAAAAAAAAAAAAAAAAAAAAACACAAAAAGCACTTGGCCTTGAAAGCCAGCCAACTTCTGTGCAATAGAGAAGGATCCATTTCGTGCTTCTATTTCTTGACCAATCCTCCCAGACAGGCAGCGACTCAAGACCCGGGCTCTGAGGAAGTCAGCGGCTGGTGCAGCTGCAATGAGCTGGCGTCTCTGACAATGGTGTGCACCCACGGAGAGACTGTGACTCAGGAAGGCAGGTGGCGCTCTGTTCTCCCCCAGAGCAGCCAAGCCAGGTGGGGTGCCAAGCAGCACAGGTGCTCCTGCGCTGGAAGACTGACAGTTTCCTTTCAGTTGCAGTAGTGGTTGGCAAAGAAATTGTTCAGCCTCTTGCAGATATTGACAGCCTGGTGCTTTCCAAAGTGGGGTCAGAAGATGGAAATTCTCCTAGGATGGTGCCAGTGGGCACGTAATAGGTGTGTGGTTGTTCTCTGTGCTCAGAAACATCTGCGGGTCCATCCAGTTGCATGCCGGAGGAAGATGAGGAGCTGCCAATGCCTCCCCGACCAGCTTCAAAATATTAAAAGAACCATTAGAAATTCTGGGTTGATAGCAAAGGCACCTCTTGGGTTTTCTTTCCCTGTTTCAAATCACAAACCAACTCAACCATTTCTAGGACACACAGTTCTACCAGGATCCTATTCTATCCTCTATAGGAGACTTCAAGACAAAAGCTTATTTGGATAATTCCAACTCTTTGTAAGATTTTTCTTTTTTTAGAAACAGGGTCTTGCTCTGTCACCCAGGCTGGAGTGCAGTGGCATGATCATAGCTCACTATAACCTCCACCTCCTGGGCTCAACCATCCTTCTGCCTCAGCTCCTGAGTAGCTGGGACTACAGGTGCGCACCACCATGCCTGGCTAAATTTTTTAAGTTTTTTATAGAGACGAGTCCTCACTATGTTGCCCAAGCTGGTCTCGAACTCCTGGCCTCAAGTGGTCTTCCTGCCTGGACCTCCCAAAGTGTTAGGATTACAGGCATGAGCCACGATGCCTGGCCAAATTGTGCTTTCTTCACACCCACACATGTTCAAGTTGGATAGACTTAAGATTCGCAATGTACTTTCAGAGTGTCTTAATTTGAATTCCCCCAGAAGCCAACCCTGAGACAAGGATTTGAGGATAAGTAGACTATTTAGGAAATATCCCCAGGAAGCATCAGTAGCGAATTAGTAAGACGGGGAGGAGAAGGCAGGCAGTGAAGGATTCATCGTTAAGCAGTGAGTTGCTTCTATGGGTAACAAGGGCTTAATCCCTCTGGGGAAATCTGGGAGCCAGTGTAGAACACGCACCTGACAGTTATCCCACATGAGGGGTGAGAAATCCTTGATTTCTGTCAGTCATTAGTAGAAGACTCCTCTCAGGGACTTTAATTGTCCAGCACTTCTGGCTGCCACAAATGAGGCAAAACAGACTCTGAATGCAAGAGAAAGCCCCCAGGCAAATAAAGGCAGATCCTGAGAGCAGCTCTTGGGAGCTGGAAATGGAGCAGATGTTTGCTTAACTGTCGAGGGTGAGGGGACAGTTGTGACCTCAAGTTTCTGGGGATGAGAGTCTTCCCACATAAGCAGCACTAAGCTTTCATGATTTAGCAATAGATACTAAATACAAATCCAAAAGTTCCATGGACCAAGTAGGCTTAACTGACAGAGAAAAAAAAGAAGGCTGGGCATGTTGACGCAGGCCTGTAATCCTAGCACTTTGGGAGGCCAAGGAGAGAGGATGGCTTGCGGCCAGGAGTTCAAGACCAGCCTGAGCAAGAGTGAGATCCTCTCTCTACAAAAAAATAGAAAAATTAGCCAGGTGTGGTGGTGCATACCTGTAGTCCCAGCTACTTGGGGAGCTGAGGAAGGAGGATCCCTTGAGCCCAGGAGTTTGAGGTTGCAGTGAGCTATGATCAAGCCACTGCACCCTAGCCCAGGAGACAGACTGAGACCCTGTATCCAAAACAAGCCCTTTTTTAAATGTTTTAATTGCAGTAAAAACAAATTTCACCACCTTAACCATGTTTAAGTGTACAATTCAGTAGTGTTAAGTACATTCACATTGCTGAGCAATCCATCTCCAGAACTTTCTCATCTTCCCAAACTGAAACTGTACTCACTAAACACTAATTCCCCTTTCCCCCTCCCCTACCCCTGGCACCCACCATTCTACTTTCTGTCTCTATGAATGTGACAACTCTTGGTATCTCATATAAGTAGGATCATACAGTATTTGTCTTTTTGTCAGTGACATTTTACTTAGCATAACGTCCTCAAAGTTCATCCATGCTGTGGCATATGACAGAATTTCCTTTTTAAGGCTGAATAATATTCCATTGTATGTATACACTCCGTTTTGTTTATCCATGCATCCATCAGTGGACATTTGAGCTGCTTCTTGGCTGTCGTGAATAATCTTGCTGTCAACATAGCTGTGCAAATAACTTCTGCTTTCAATTTTTTTTGGATATGTACGCAGAAGTGGAATTGCTTTGGAAGGAATCCCTTTTAAAGCAGAAAGGGAGTTAATACAGGAATTAAAGGCTTGCAAATTTGTTTAAAAGCTGGAAAACAATGACCTCTAGGCTCAATCTCCAGGAATGATCTCACCGCCACTGGATTAATCCACCAGGGGACACGCCCAAAGCTGAGTAGGGGGCTGCATGTTTATTTGCTCTGTGTTCACCCAAATGCATTTCGCGAGCCTTGGACGCACAGCTGAACTCTATTTCCCATCCTCCCTTGCGGTCGGCGGAAGCGATGGGCACCACTTCCGGGTATGGCGCCTGCCATGGGGCTTCCATGTGCTTTAATTCTGCATCTCCCTCCGCTGGAAGCAAAGTCCCAACGGCTTGGCTGTGGTGGAAAGGCAAGATGGAAAGAGCCTGGATCCCTAGAGTTGCAGGCTGCTGGGCATGAAAATGCACCTCTGGGATTTGCAGGAAGAGAACTGAGCAAGCGCCCCAGCGGCTGGGCCCTGAAGTCCGGCGCCTCACAGCAAGGGAGGCCGTGCTCCCCACAGGCTGCTCCCCGCCGATGCCTGAGCAGGGCGAGGACGCTGAGGCAGGCCAGGTCTTGAGTGATGCAGGACTCCTCTGGAACAAGCAACTTTGGCTCAATGTCCCGGCCAAAGTCCCTCAGAACTGCCCTGCAGTCTATCATGCTTCCATCCCACCTTCCTTCCCTCTCCCCTGCACTCTCTTCCCTCTGTGCACTGTCTCTCTACTGCTGTAAATGCGACAAAGAAATCGTGAAGGTGACAACCCTTTTTTCCCCCCTTGGGTAGCTGACATTGGCTATATTTCCGGCCATCCACCATCTAACGTTTACCTTCCTATTAGTGCTCAGACCTCCCTTTGGGGGGATTTGCCCTACTAAGAGTTGGGCACACAAGGGCTGTTTCAAACACCAGCCTCCCAAGACAGGCATGTGACGTGCACTCAGCCAACCCAAATCTCATTGCTTTGACTCCTGGGTGAGTGTCCCAGTGTCATCTGGGAATGTTTGCAGGACAGTGGCAGGGATGGCATGTGGCCAGGGCTGTCTGCTGTGTAACCTCGGCTCTGAACACCCTTGCTGGCCTGCAAGGAGGAAGGTTTATCTAACACAGACATGCTGAGGATGAACTTCCTACGAACTTTCTATCCAGCGCGGATGCACACGGGTGTTTTGCAACAACATGCAAGTGACCAGAAGAAGGGATGTGCTGAGCTCTGCTGGGGGCTTTCCGCCTACAAGAAGGGAAATTCTGAACAGAGCTGGTGTCCACACCTGGGGAAACCCACCCTACCCGGCTCCTGTCTCAGGGGGCTTGCTGTCTCCAGGTAACTAAGAGAATTCCAGGGAACTTCTAGATGCTGATATTAACTTCTAAATTCCTGGGTCTGGGACTGGGTGCAGTGGCTTACACCTGTAATCCTGGTATTTTGGGAGGTCAAGGTGGGAGGATAGCTTGAGGTCAGGAGTTCAAGACCAGCCTGGGCAACATAGCAAGACCCCATCTCTACAAAAAAATAGAAAAATCAGCCAGGCATGGTGGCACGAACTTGTAGTCCCAGCTACTTGGGAGGTTAAGGTGGGAGGATCACTGAAGCCCAGGAGTTCGAGACTTCAGTGAGCTATGATGGCACTACTGCACCCTAACCTGGGTGACAGAGCAAGACCCTCTCTTAAAAAAGTGTAAAAAGCTGAGAAAGGAGGTGGTTGGGGTGTGGGCTCTAGATTGGAGGATTGGTTGGTTTTCATTTGAAAAATACGTGTTCACTGATGAGTCCCTTACTATCTCTAAGAATCAACTAACCCTGGGAGGGGCCATTCCTCCAGGGTCCCCAAGGCCACAGATGTCAAAGTGTCAGAACGCATGGTTGATACAAACCCCCAGCCCCAACACAGCCCACGTCCCCTCACTGCTTTATTTTTCTCCCCACTAATTGATAACACCTGGAGAACCCTATAGTTTACCTCTTTGCTTACTGTCTGTCTCCTCTACTAGAATGCCAGTCCCATGAAGGCAGGAATGCTTGTTTTCAATCCCTGATATATCACCAGCACCTAGAACAGTGCCTGCTGCATTTAATTAAATGAATGAATCGATCCATATACAGTAGGTCCTCCATATTCATGAGGCCCGCATCTGTTGATTCAACCAACCACTGATCGAAAATATTTGGGAAAAATAAAAATAACAACATAATACAAATTTTAAAACAATATAGTATAACAACTAGTTAATAGCAGTTACATCGTGCTAGGTATTCTAAGTGATCTAGAGATGATTTAAAGTGTACAGAAAAAAAGTGCATAGTTTATAAGCAAATACTGTGCCATTTTATATCAGGGACTTGAGCATCCACGGATTTTAGTATCCTCAGGGGTCCTGGGAGGATTGCTTGAGGTCAGGAGCTTGAGATCAGCCTGAGCAAGAGCAAGACCCCGTCTCTACAAAAAATAGAAAAATTATCTGGATATGGTGGCACACACCTATAGTCCCAGTTACTCGGGATGCTGAAGCAGGAGGATCGCTTGAGCCCAGGAGTTTGAGGTTGCAGTGAACTACGATCATCCTACTGCACTCTAGCTGGGGGGAACAGAGCAAGACCCTGTCTCAAATTTAAAAAAAAAAATCCAGTATTGATGAAGACCGTGCTGTGTGACCATCTGCTTCTCGGATTTGAGTCTTTTCCCAAAAGTGGGCATCTGTGGACCACTCATCTCTGAGAACCCTCCTCTTGAGGCAGTGGAAGGGGACGTTCTTCTCTGGAGGTGATTCTCGGTCACATTTTTCCTTCACCCCCTCCTGTGTCCTAAAAATAGCCAGGATGCTCCAAGCTGTTAAGTCTACATTGAGCTATTTTTAGCATCAGGATCCTGAAGTTGGGGCCCGGGCTTGGCTTAGCTGCAAGGAAGGGATGTGGGTGGGGAAATCGCACCTCAGAGAGCCTTTTGAGTGGCCCTATAATGTCCAAGTTCCAATTTCTGACTTAAGAGATGGTGACACAGGAGTTAAGGGGGAAGGAGTAGAGAAATGAGTGAAATGTGAGAATTCATTCATTCATTCAGTGCTGGGCTCTGTTCTCCTCACGGAGAATGCAGGAGGGAACAAAACAAACAAACAAACAAATCTGTGCCCTACAAATGAACAGACAGAGCTTAGACTATCTTCTTGTGTCAGAGATCAAGTAAAGAGCTTTTAAAGACTAAAGGGGAGAAAAAGAAAAACAAACAAACAAACAAAGACGTTTAAGAAAACAACAAAAAAGAAACAAACAAAAAGGCTAAAGGGGTTTTGTCAAAAGAGCACAGAAACTAGCCTGAAGGGACTCCCACTGGTCAAAATTAGGATAATAGCATTCTACTGTTAGTCAAAAGCCTGTGTCATAAAAACCTTGCTTACAGATGTTAAATGCAATTTCTTACAGCTCCAATCAGGGCAATTAAATAAGCAGGCTGTCTAGGGGTTTCGCACAACAAGAATAAATAGCCAAATGCCAGGGATTTTTGAAAAGCAATATGGCTCATTATTTCCCTTGGGACAGTCTCACTGAGCCAAGGATTAATCAAAACACGAAGCACAGCAGCACTATAAAGTATTCCATTACCAGGAAGTGTGATTTCTAACTTATTCTACTTTAGAATAATAAAAGTTGCTGATTTCTGGATCCTTTCTTAGAGGCTAGATGCATTTGTTCTGTGTGCATCGGGTACTTTACCTTGCTTGACCCCAGCCACAACCCAGCAAGGTAGGCAATGATTACCAATGTGACATAGAAGACAGAACAGAGCATCATTGAAAGTACATTTTAGCAAAGAGGGAGGAGAAGAAAAAGAACAGGACAAAGAGGAGGGAAGAGAGAGAAGGAAATATTTTAGTAATAATCATTTCCCCTTTCCATAGATGAACAAGCTTATCGGAAATCACTTCTGCTACATAGAACAGAAAACTCAAATAACCGTGGCTTAAACAAGAGAGAGGTAAATTTTTCCCTCATATAAATATACAGCAGCAGGCAGTTCATGGCTAGTAGGGCATCTCCACAATTATCAGGGACTTAAGTGCCTTCTAACTTTCTGCTCTTGGATGTCATTCTTGGATTTCATCCTCAAGGTTGCCTCATGACCACAAAATGGCTGCTATGGCTCCAGGCACCATATCTATGTTCCAGGCAGTATTAAAAGGAAAGGGTCTAGAGCAAAAGGGCACACCTCTCAACTGAATCATCACCACTAAAGAGTTTACTGGAAGCCCCATTCAATAACTTCCATCTATATTTTAGTGGGCCATCTGCATTAAAAGTTAGGAAATGTAGCTTTTTAGCTGGGCACATTGTAACCCCAATAAATACAGGAATGGGGATTCTGTTAGAAAGAAGAATAGAAGACGAATACTGAGGATGCACTAAGCAGTCTCTGCCACAATAAGCATGCTGCAGTTTCCTTCTGGTTTTTACTTACTGCACAGGAAATGCAGCCACGCCCCCTTACCTGTACTCCTTCAGTGCACACTGGACTCTCTTCCAAGTGCCAGACTGGGGGATTTCATCTGATGTTTAGTCCTACTTTGCCACATGCAGGCCACAGAATGAATGCCCCCTACAGCAGCTCTCAACTAGTAACCAACAAAAGTTGGTGGATAAATACCACCACTCAATGGGGACAACTCGAAAGGGTATGCCCTATGCTATCTCCTAGAGATCCCCAGCAAAATTGAGCTCCCTTTGCCCCAGCAGGAACTTACTTGAAAGACACTCTTCCCCCCACCACTGGTGTTGCCTGAGGTCACTTCCCGCCATGTAGACATTGCATCTGTTTGCCACATTTCCAAACGCATGAAAGGATATCTCTTCCGGCTGCCCTTGGGGTTGACTCAGCCATGTGACCTGTTCTGACCAGTGAGGTATGTGCGAGAAAGTGTCTTCTGTCCCTTCCGGGTACAAGCATTTAATTGCCAATGGGAGGCCCTCAGATTCCTCTTCCAGTTATGTTTAGGCTGCCCTTCAATCTAAACAACAGAGATGATTCATTGCAACAGAGACCATATGGCCCATAAAGCCAAAAATATTTACTGTCTGGTCCTTCACAGAAAACATATCCCAACACCATTTAAACCACCAGGACTTGGGGTGGGGGATGGGGGTTGCCACAGCACAAGCTAGAACATTCTGTTTGTTGAACTGTTCAAAGTCTGGTTCTTACCTTGGAAGGTTTGAAACAACTAAAATTGCTAGTGTGGTGTATCAAAGAGGCCAAAATTTTTTTCCACTCTTCCCATCAAGAAGTGACCAACATGGCCGGGTACGGTGGCTCACGCCTGTAATCCTAGCACTTTGGGAGGCCGAGGCAGGAGGATCACTTGAGGCCAGGCGTTTGAGTCTGCAGTGAGCTAGGATCACCCCATTGCACTCTAACCCAGGAAACAGAGACCCTGTCTCAAACAAAAGGAAAGAGAAAGGAAAGGAAAGAGAAGGGGAGGGAAGAGAGGGAAGGAAAAGACGAAAAAAGATAAAAGAAATGAAAGGAAAGGAAAAGAAAAAGAAATGACCAACAGAATGTGACAAACATGACATTCTGGAGCTTCCAGGCCCAGTCTCAAGAGGACTGACAACTTCCTCTTCCTCTCTTGGACGCCAGCTGCTGTCCCGTGAGGAAGCTCAGGCCAAACTACTGAACGAGGGAAGGCCACGTGGAGAGAGGCCCTGCAGGACTGAGAGACCTTCTCAAATGCTCCAGCCTCTGCTCCTAGTGCACCACATGACGGACCTCCGCCTACACCACGTGGAACAGAAGAACTGCCCTGCTGAGCTCAGTCCACCACAGAATCATGAGAAATCATCATCATCCTTGTTCTAAGCCACTATGTTTGGGGAGAGTTTGTTACTCAGCAGTAGATAACTGAAATGAGCAGAATGGGTTAGAAATAAACCTTTGTTGTTTTAAAGCCCCTATGATTTAGCCTACCCTGACTGACCCACCCTCCCTGTACTCACCCTCTGCTGGAAGCCGGGTGTTCGAATATCTGAGCAGGACATCACCCTCAAACAAATGTGGTTGGCTTGGTCTGGTGAGAGACACAGGGTTTGCCAGCTACACACAGTCAAGATCAATGGCATCTCTAGATGTCTGCATCAAAAGGGAAAAGTGTTCTGCCCCTTTTGTTATCCTGGTGATATCCAAACATAATTCTCATGCCATCTACAAGGTACTAAAAGGCAAGTCTCTCTCTACTTTCCAATAGAAATTATAAGCCATGTGCTGGTGCTCACCTATGTTCTCCTATATTTCCCAGAATCCCTTGCAGATGGGAAGGACCCATGTGACTCATTCTAGCCAACGAGCTATCACTCCAGGGATGAGGCATTTAAGAGCTGGTCCCTCTGTCCTTTTCTACCCTTCCTGGGGTGGCTTTGGAAGCTGTGTAGAGGGGGTGCTGTTGCGAAGCGAAATGGAGGAAGACTGGATCTCTGAGTCACCGCCTGGAAGCAAGCCTTGCTCACCAGCCTTATATGAATGAGAAACAAACGCCTGCTGTATGAAGCCACTGAGGTGTCCAATTTGTTATCGCCACTGAATGTAGCCTGATGCTGACTAGCAAGCGTAACTTCTAAACGAAGAATGCATTCTCAGGGAAATTTTGCAGATATTGCATGTCACTATCCCAGCTACAAACTGCATAATTCATTTTCCAAGAGGAACTCATCCAAGATAGAACTTAATGAAAAACTGTCTAAGATAGGTAAGCAGCACGTTACTGATCCCACATGTTGAAGAATAAACGATATTTATTACATGATGAATATCAGCCTTCTCTTTAAAGGGGATATAGCTAAGAGCTTCTCGAAGCAGTGATACACGTAAGTCACTACACCCCTATGAATCTCAGTTTCCTCATATGAAAGGCTGGGTGGAAACGTCTCTGCAAACTATTCTTTCATCAAAAAAAAAAATTCCTTAATTCTAATTTCAGTTTGGTAATTTGGGGAAGGGAAGTAGACAGCGAGTTTGGAAATAATTCCCTCCATGTGGCAACCCCTGAATATCACACAAAAAAAGTTATAGTAAGAATGGGAGCAAGAATTCTAAAACTTCCCCACTCCTGGGGAACCTGCTGTCCTAAATTTAAACTTGGCAGAGATTTTGGCAACACCCTCATGCTTCATTCTGCCAACAAACTCACTGAAATTAACAAATGGCCTGTTTGCTTATGTTTGGTCTGTCCTCAGCACAGAAACGGTTCTCCACGCACATAACTGATTATATCCAAATTTACTCCCAGTTTTTCCTCTCCCCTCTGCTGTTGTGTGGTGTCCTCAGTTTGAAAGGTCACATTCATCAAATTAGAACATGAAAGGTTGGCACACAGACATTTCATGTGAATGCCTAAATGCCTGGAGCAGGATAAGGAGGGAAAAAAAAAACTTTCGCAAAAGAAAAATAATTATAATAACAGCTCGGGCACAGTCCTAGAGGTTTACATATATTAAATTTAGCAACGTTGGACTTTTTTAACAGCCTGATTTTCTCTGCAGTGCATGATTTCATTTGCCCAAACAAACCATTGCAATAAATTTCTAACGCATATAGAAATGCAGCTATCATCCTCAAATGTAAAATGTGAAAAGTGGCCATCTAAAATAACAAAAACAAATTGCTAACGCCCTGGTCTGAGCCTCCACATCTCCCACCTGGACAGTGCTGTCGTTTCTGCCCTGATCTGCTCCCACAGTCTGTTCCCCCGCCCCCCACAGCAGCCAGAGGGCGCCTGTGAACACCCAAGTCAGGACATATCCTTCCCCTGCTCAGAACTTTCCATGGCTCCCACTTTATTTGAGGTAAAAACCAAAGTCCTTCACAGGACCCACAAAGCCCTCTTATGATCTGCCCCTGTCACCTCCCTGCCCTTGTCATCTCCTTTTCTTGCCCTCAATCACTTCCTCCAACTTCACCAGCCCCCTTAACTGTTGCCCAGACATGGCAGGCACAGTCCCACCTCAGGGTCTTTGCACTTGCTGTTCCCACTGCCTAGAAAGCTCTTCCATTCAACTCCCCCTGTCACCTGCGTCAAGTTCTGCTCAGTCCTCACTTTCTTAATGAAGCCCACCCTGACCACCCTATTTAAAACTGTAACCCACCCCCCACCAGCATTTCCAATCCCCTCGCCCTGTCCTATATTCTCTTTTTATACCACCTTCTAACATATTTATATCTATGTTTCACATTTATTATTTACCCCCACCCCCAACTCAAATTTAAGCCCTAGGAGGGTAGAAACTTTGCTTATTTACTGCTGTATCCAGAGGACTTAGAAAGTATTAACACCTAGCCCTGCCAGGCACAGTGGCTCACACCTATAGTCCTGGCTGGCTACTCAGGAGGCTGAGGCAAGAGGATCACTTGAGGCCAGGAGTTTGAGACCAGCCTGAGCAACATAGCAAGACCCCATCTCTAAAAAAAAGTAAACTAAAAACTTAAAACCTGGCCCATAGTAGCTACACAATAAATATTAGTTGAAGGAATGGATAAACGAATAAAAGACTTGCTTTGGAATATCAAACTTTTAGAACTTTGAAATATCTCCGTTTTGACTTCTGGGGTAGGTTTTCATTTGGTTGCCGCTATACATTAGCCACTGATGATCCCCGTTTCATCTCTACCTGCCAGCATTTATTCAACGACATTGTGTGGTCCAGATTAAAGAGCTATTTTCCTGCTCAGAAAGTAGGAACTCCTTCGAGATTTGCATAAACCATTTAGGAGCCAGGGAACCTTGGGGTAGATGTGAATCTTGGAATGTGGGTTAAGAATATTTTAAAGCTGGTGAGAAAAAAAAAAAAGAAAGTTGAAATAAAACAAGAATGTCCATGCGGAGGCATCTGCAAGACAAAATAGCACCCCCACCCCACCCTGTCAACAAACAGGACAAGTAACACTCTTCTGCCCTCGTGGGAACAGATTGAGTGGAGGGAGTTGATGGGTGGGGAGACGATGCTGCCAAAATCCCAAAATAGAGCTGTTCAAAACACCCTTTCACAGCACGTCAGACAAATGCCGAGTGGGGACTGTGACATCCCAGAGTGATTGAATGTCAAGTGGAGACTTCTTTGAGAAACGGAGAAAGGGCAGAAGCTAGACACGAAAACATACTCTTTTCATCTCTTTCTGAATCTGGGTCAAAGATGCTCAGCTGCGGAATCAGGACACTTTCTCAGCTGTCTGGGTAGCAACACCACCTTAATCCGCGTCTGCCAGGGTGCCAAAATTGTCTGGGTTCCTCTGATTAATTGATTTGTGTTCTATACGTTCATGGAGTGCTTATGTTCCAAGCATTGGAAAATACAATGGATTCCCCCAGTCCCTGCCCTTGGGGGTTCCAGAGAGGAAAATAGAGAAGTAGTGATAATGTAGTTGATTGAATTATTGTTCCCACTTCTTCAGCCCTCTCTAGACCCCACACACAGCCTGTGCCGTGGGACTTTGCTGCTACTTTCAACAAAGGCAGAATCCCTGCGCCTTGACATTGGGCCATGTGACCTGCTTTGCTCAATAGGTAACCAGGTCCAAGTGTAGAACTCAAGAGGCTTCCCATGTTTCCACTTGCCTTCTTAACTCTGTCATCATCACAAGGAAAGCTTCCCCCCAAGGAGTGACTATTCCTTTGGCTGAGACCCCAGAATGAACACATGCAGAATAGACCTAAACCCAACCCGCAGAGAGAAGCCAACACATGAATCAGAGAAGCCCCACAGATCTCCACACGCATCAGCCAAGTCCCAGCTGACCCCCAGAAATGTGAGTGAGAATAAATGATTGCTTTTATTTGTTCTTTTGGAACAGTCACCAAAATAGCCCACATGCTGGGCTATAAAGTGAGTCTCAATAAATTTTGAAGGACTAAAAGCATACAGAGTATGAATATGGTGGAATTAAACTAGAAACCAACAACAAAAAGACAGTTAGAAATTTCCAATGGTTTGGAAATTTAGCCACATGTCTCTAAATTACCCACAAGTCAGAGAAAAAGAAAAATCACAGTGGAAATTAGGAAATATTTTGGACTGAATGCTAATGAAAATACAACATTAAAAAAAAAGCTGTGGGATGCAGCTAAAGCAGTGATTAGAGGGAAATACATAGCTTTGAGTGACTACATTAAAAATTTTTTAAATTTCTTCTTTCAAGATACTGTGTTTTGGGGGCTCTTTTCTTATACAGCTATAGCTAACTGCTACAATAACTAGCATTTACATTCTATTCATTATGTGCCAGGCACAGTTCTAAGTACCTTGTAAATATTATACACATTACATTACACACATTAATTCTTTGAAACCTCAGAAGGACTGTAGAAAGAAGACACTATTAATATTATGTCCCCCCTTTTCAGACCCAAATAGTCAGGTTATGTGAACAGTTAGTAAGGAGCAAAGCCAGGATTTGAAAGTGCTATTAATTCACAGAAGTCAGGGGACCTAACTCAGAGGATAAGAAAAAACTTCCAGAAAGAAGTGATGCTTGAGCTGATGGTTAAGAAAAAGCAAAGGCAGTTGGAAAATGTTATGCAAAGGCCCAGAGGCATGAAAGACATAGCCCAGAGTTCAGTGTGGTGGGTCCATAAGGCGAGTGTGAGTTTCTGCAGGAAATGAAAATGAAGAGCTAGTTCAGATCTGATCAAGAAAGGTCTTGCTGGTCAGGCACAGTGGCTCATGCCTGTAATCCCAGCACTTTGGGAGACAGAGGCAGGAGGATCGCTTGAGGCCATGGGTTCGAGACCAGCCTGAGCAAGAGCAAGACCCTGTCTCTACAAAAATTAGAAAAATTGGCCAGGCATGGTGGTGCACCCTGGAGGGGAAACAGGATGCAAAAAATCCAGTTAAGAGACCATGACAGCATTGATATGATAAAGACTCTTTTCCTTGCCCAAACTCTAGACAGTCTCCTCCGAGCCCTATTTTCAACCAGGCCTCATCCTCGAGCCCTGTCCTTATCCTGCCCTTGTCCTTTGCCAGTCTTGGCAAAGAATCCTGCTAAGCTATCCCCTCTGCCCTCAACTAGTTGATCGCCCTCAACTACCTTCAGCAAGAATCTTGCTAAGTTGGTATCTTAATCTATTTGGGCTGCTCTAACAGGAAACATAGACTGGGTGGTTTACAAACAACAGAAATTTATTGCCCACAGTTCTGGAGGCTGGGAAGTCCAAGATCAAGGTGCCAGCACATTAGTGTCTGGTGAGAACCCACTTCTTGGTTCATAAAAGGGCCATCTTTTCACTGTGTCCTCACATGGTGAAAGGCACATGGGACCTCTCTGGGGTCTCTTCCACCTTCATGACCTCATCACCTCCCAAAAGCCCCACCTCCAAATGCCATCACATCGGGGATTTAGGTTCGAATGCATGAATTTGAAGGAGACACATACATTGTCTATAGCAGTGAGTTTAGCAAGAATCTCCCCACCTTTGCTGTCTCCTGTTAGTGATTTTTCATCCACTAACCCCCTTCCCCTGTTCATTGGCTATAAATCCCCAGCGGTCTTTGCTGTATTTGGAATTGAGCTCAGTTCTATAACGAAGTCTCTTTCCCCCTATTGCAATAGTACTGAATAAAACTGTCTTTGCCGCTTATTTAACTAGCGTTCAGCTCTGTCTCTTTGTGACAACATCCAGATGAGTCACCAAGACCTGAACTAAGGCATTAGCAGTTAGGATCCATTTATGCATCAAACATTTGTTTAGGGCCAGGCGCGTTGGTTCACACCTGTTATCCTAGCACTTTGGGGGGCAGAGGTGGGAGGACTGCTTGAGGCCAGGAGTTTTAGACCTGCCTGGACAACATAGCAAGACCCCATCTCTACAAAAAGTAGAAAAATTAGCCAGGCATGTTGGCACTGTAGTCCCTGCTTACTGGGGAGGCTGGGGCAAGAGGATCCTTTGAGCCCAGGAGTTTGAGGCTGCAGTGAGCTATGATGATGCCACTGCACTCTACCCAGGGCAACAGAGTGAGACTCAGTCTCAAAAAAACCCACATTTATTTAGCACCTATGGTGTGCCAGATGTTTGCTGAGGCAATGTGAAGACAGCCATGAACACAACAGGTAAAAACTCCTGCCCTGGTGGAGGTGACCTTCTGTTGCATCCAATGTGAGTCAAATATAGGGCAGAATCCACAGTCCTGAGGGACAGGTTGATTGTGAGAGATGAAAAGAGGGAGGGGAGAGTCTAGGAGGACACTCCAGTCTTTGGCTGGTGAGACCGGCAGATGGAGAAGAGAATGCTGGAATGAACAGGTTTGGTGGGAGACATGGCAACGTCAGCTTCGGGCGTCATCAAGGTCAAAGCTTGTGGAACATCCACGTGGAGATGTCTCATCCGCAGCGGGAGATGATGCATCTGGAACTTGGGAGAGAGTTTTGGGGCTGCAGATGAGAAAGCATGCTATTTTTAGTGAAAGCATCCGTGTGGATGAGAAGTCAGTCTCAGTGAGAAGAGAGAGGGGAAAAGGAACAAGAACAGAAACCCAAGGAGACTCATTCACGGACCCAAGGGTGCAATGACCATGAAGAAGGCTGAGAAAGGGGCTGCCAGAGAACGGGCTAGAGGGGAGGGCGTATAGTTTCCCAGGGCTGCCATAACAAAGTTCCACCATCCAGGTGGCCTAAAACAATAGAACTTACTGTCTCCTGGTTCTGGAAGCCAGAAATCCAAAATCAAGGTGTCAGCAGTTCCATCTTCCCTCTAAAGGCTCTTGGGCGAAATCCCTCCTTCCCTCTTCCTGCTTCTGGTAGGTGCTAGCCACCCTTGGCATTCCCAAGTTTATAGCTGCCTTACTCCAACTTCCGCTTCCTTCTTCACACAACCCTCTCCCTCTGTGTGTGTCCGTGTCTTCACGTGGCTTTCTTATAAGGACTCAAGTCACGGGATGTAGGACCCACCGTACTCCAGGGTGACTGCATCTTAATTTAGCTAATTACATCTGCAAAGACGCTATGATCAAATACGGCTGCACTCTGAAGTTCTAGGTGGATGTGAATTTGGTGAGGATACCATTCAACCCTGCACAGATAGTGTATACAGATAGTGTATTAGAGTTCTCCAGAGAAACAGAGCAATAGAGGATAGGTAGGTAGATAGTTAGATAACAGATAGATAGATGTATATGTGTATAAAGAAATTTATTTTAAGATATTGGCTAGCCAGGCACGGTGGCTCACACCTGTAATCTTAGCATTCCGGCGGGGGGAAGAGGCAGGAGGATTGCTTGAGGCCAGGAGTTTGAGACCAGCCTGGACAACAAAGTGAGACCCCCATCTCTACAAAAAATACAAAAATTAGCCGGGCCTGGGGGTGTGCGCCTGTAGTCCCAGCTACTCAGGAGACTGAGGCAGGAGGATCGCTTGAGCCCAGGAGTTTGGGGCTGCAGTGAGCTATGATGATGCCACTGTACTCTAACCAGGGTGACAGAGCAAGACCCTATCTCAGAAAAAAAAAAAAAAAAGGAAGAAGTTCAGATGAGATAAAGCCCCCAGGAGGTAACTCACGCCCAGTGTAGAATGAGAGTCAATGAATGAATGTCCGACTCCCCGCTTCATCCTATGAGTGGACCACGCTGACGTGTTTATTTACCATTCATTCACCTGCAGTAGTAACCAGCTCAATAACGCACCCTTTTCTGGCTTTTCCTGCTAACCCGTCTCCCTCTACGAACACCCCTGCTACTGCTACCTAAAACCATTTTCCAAATAAGCTATCAGAAAAGCAAAACTAAGACACAATGGAAGAGAATACTTCAAAAGGCCAGGAGTGGTCAAAATGTCACATAAAAGCAGACAGACCATGGATAATAGAATGAGACAGAAAAAAAGAAAAAAAAAAGGAATCGAGACTCAAGAGAAAGCCATTTCAAACCAGTAACTAGTCCCAGGGCAAAAGAAGTGCTTGGTTCTATTCTAAAAATAGTGCATTAATTAAAATTTACGGAGAAAGTAAATAAATGTGTTCCCCTTTATGTCTACTTGTCTTAGTTCTGTTCTCCCAACTCGAGGGCAGAGGTATTGAAAATATGGAAGAGAACGAAGTTTCTAAGGCCATGAAGAAACATGGGAAACCCTTGTTAATATGAGTTCAGACCCGGGGAGCCGGCCAGGCCCGCCTGTATTTAGTCTAAGGCAGGAACTGAAAATACAACAGTTTCTCTTCTAGAAAATCCAGGTACATTATGCTAAGTGCAATAAGCCAGTCACAAAAGGAAAAATACTATATGATGCCACTTCTATGAAGTACCTACAGTAGCCAAATTCATAAAGACAGAGTCAAACAGTGGGTGCCAGGGGCTGGGGCGGGGAGAAGGGGGAGTTAAGTGCTTCACGGGGACGGAGTTCCAGTTCGGGAAGATGAGAAAGTTCTGGAGATGGATGGTGGTGATGGTTTTCCAACAATGTGAATTACCTAATGCTGCTGAACTGTACACTTAAAAATGGTGAAAATGGTAAATTTTATGTTGTATGTATTTTGCCACAATAAAAAAATCCAGGGAGACATGAATAATTATTTCAGGCAAGAACTATCCGTAGATGCTAAAAATTAGTGGCCAAAGGTTGGATGAGAAATATTTTCTTCTCAAAGTCTCAAAGCATCACCCACGAGATGCTTAATATATTACAAACTTAACAGTGGGGAAAACAGGAAGGTCACCTTAACCAAAATCCCTTATCCAATATGAGGATAAACCAACATCCTGCACCTCCTGGTATGATTTGTTGAGAAGGACGCAACATCGTGACGGAGGTATTCTTGCCAAAAATGCATAACGTGAATTTAATCTTCAGGAAACACCAGGCAACTCTGGAATGGAAAGACATTCTACAAAACAGCTGCCCTGACGTTTCAAAAGTAACAAGGGCCGAACTGACACATCCCTGAGAAAAACAAAAGTACCAAGGGCATGAAAGACAAAGACTAAGGAATCGTTCCAGATTAGCACCACGTGATACTGGTTTGGATCCTGGGCTAGGGGAAAAAAAGGATATTTGCAGAACGATCAGCCAACTTTGAATAAGACCTATAGATTAGATATAAGTATTGCATTGATGTCAGTTTTCTGATTTTGATGATTGTACTCTGGTTATCTAAGATGTTACAATTGGGGGAGTCTAGACGGACGATATATGGAAATATTTTGTGATTTTTTAAATATTTTATTGAAAGAAATTTGCATAACATAAAATTAATCTAAGTGTACAGTTCAGTGGAATTTAGTACATCCACAATGTTGTGCAAACACCACCTCTGTCTAGTTCCAAAACATTTCATTGCCCCAAAAGGAGATCCTGTACCCATTAGAAGTCACTCCTCATTCCCGCTTCCCCAGTCGCTGGAAACCGCCAATCTGCTTTCCGTGTCTATAGATGTGCGTACTCTGTATATTTCATAGAAATGGAATCACCCGTATGTGGCCTTTTGTGTCTGGCACTCAGTAGAACATTTTTGAGGTTCTACCACATTGTAGACTGGATTAGCACTCCGTTCCTTTTTATGGGGGAACAATAATATTCCATCGAACCACAGTTGGTTTATCCATTCATCTGTTGGTAGATATTTGCGTGGCTTCCACCTTTTGGCTGTTGTAAACAGTGCTGCTGTGAGCATTCAAGTTTTTGTTTGAATACCTGTTTCTAATTCTTTGAGGTATACACCTAGGAGTGGAATCACTTGTGCTATTTTTGCAACATGTTTGTAAGTCTGCACTGATTTCCAAATAAAATGTTTTTAGAAATCAAAATAGGCCAGGCGCTGTGGCTCATGCCTGTAATCCTAGCACTTTGGGAGGCCGAGGTGGCAGGAGGGTTGCTTGAGGCCAGGAGTTCGAGACCAGCCTGAGCTAGAGGGAGACCCCATCTCTACAAAAAATAGAAAAATTAGCCGGGCATGGTGGCGCATGCCTGTAGTGCCAGCTACTCGGGAGGCTGAGGCAGGAGGATCGCTTGAGCCCAGGAGTTTGAGGTTGCCGTGAGCTATGATGATGCCACTGCACTCTAGTGCAAGAATCTGACTCAAAAAAAAGAAAGAAAGAAAGAAAGAAAGAAAGAAAGAAAGAAAGAAAGAAAGAAAGAAAGAAAGAAAGAAAAAGAAAGAAAGAAAGAAAGAAAGACAAGAAAAGAAATCAAACTAGATTAAATAATCAAAATCCAGGTAGGATCTGCAGATAAATTCACACTCTCGGAGCAAGCTACTAAGGAAAGGGTAAGTGAAAAGGCTCCTCCTGTGACAACGCCTGAAATCTGGATGTGGTGACAGCGCGCTTGTGCCCTCCCGTGGGCATGGTGCACTGAATGGACTCGGGAGTGCAGCTCTCAGTGCGGCTGGGGAGAGGCCTTTCAGACACTAGCACTCATCAGCCCGTAGCATCCCAGGCACTGAGGCAAGTAAGCTGGGAGCAATTAGCGCCAGCATGCAAGTGCAAAGCTGGCCAAAAATGCATCGTGCTGAGTGAAATAAGCCAGGCACAGAAAGACAAATACCACGTGATCTCACTTCTATGTGGAATCGAAAAAAGTTGAACTCATAGACGCAGAGAGAAGACTAGTAGTTACCAAAAGCTATGGGGGGCGCTGGGGGGTGCGAAGTGGAGAGATGTTTGTCAAAGGGTCCAAGTTTCAGTTGGACAGGAGGTATAAGTTTTGGAGATCTACTGCATGGCATAAAAACTACAGTTAATAATAACATATTGGGGGCCAGATGAGGTGGCTCACGCCTGTAATCCCAGCACTTTGAGAGGCTAAGGCAGGAGGATTGCTTGAGTCCAGGAGTTCAAGACCAGCCTGGGCAACATAGCGAGACCCCATCACCACAAATAAATAAATAAATAAATAAAAATGAGTTGAGTGTGGTGGCGCATACCTGTAGTTCCAGCTACTCGGGAGGCTGAGGCAGGAGGATCACTTGAGCCCAGGAGTTTGAGGTTGCTGTGAGCTAGGCTGATGCCACTGTACTCTAGCCTGGGCAACAGAGTGAGACTCTGTCCCCCCCCCAAAAAAAACACAATTAGAGTGATATGAGGGCGTCGCCAAAGATGCAGCCCCAACACCATGCATGAAACACCTTTGAGTAACCCCCATACTATAGGGGTTCCAGCTACAGCATTCAACACGAGTTTACTGAGAACAGGGTTCCCTTTGGGGTGATGAAAAGTTCCAGAACTAGATAGAGGTGGTGAGTGCACAACATTGCAAATGTACTCGATGCCACTGAATTATTCTTTTGGTTAATTTTGTTCTTTTGGTTAATTTTATGTTTTGTGACTTTCACTCCAGTGTTAGAAAGAGAAAAGTGATATACGAATTTGAAAACTTTTGCTAAAAAGGAAAAACAAAGGCTCCCTCTGGCTGCAGTGTGGAGAATAGACTCTACCACGAAGTAGAAGCCTACGATAGAGTTTGGGAAGAGTGCCTAGGTCCGCAGGCTTCAGTTACTATACTTTCCTTAGTTCCATTATTTATAAAATATTTCTTTCTTTTTCTTTTTCTTTTTTTTAAAGACAGAGTCTCTCTCTGTCACCCTGGGTAGAATGCAGTGGTGTCATCATAGCTCACAGCAACCTCAAACTCCTGGGCTCAAGAAATCCTCCTGCCTCAGCCTCCCGAGTAGCTGGAACTACTGGCATGCACCACCACACCCAGCTGATTATTCTATTTTTAGTAGAGACAGGGTCTCACTCTTGCTCAGGCTGGTCTTGAACTCCCAAGCTCAAGCGATCTTCCCACCTCAGCCTCCGAGAGTGCTAGGATTACAGGCGTGAGCCACCACACCTGGCCCTATAAAATATTTCTTAAGGGACACAGAATGTTTGGTCTCAGTGCTACTGGGACTGCTGAACTTCCTTACCCTTGGAAATGCCAGAAAATAAAGGTGCTGCTACCAGGCAAGCTGGGGAGGGAGGCAATTTGGTATTCTCAGAATGACACTGCCAGATGTTGGATATTGTGTAGCAGCGGCCAACACCCACCGAGCTCTTGCTATGGAGCAAGCACAGCAATAATTTATTTAATCCTGACAATACCCCTGTGGGCTGACAGGCTATTTTATTATCACGTCTGCAGCAGACCCTCTGGTGACTCGAGTCCCCTCCCTGCATGCACAGCAGACAGTTCCCTGCGAGCTCGGATTCACCTGTTGCTGACAGCGTCACATTTCAAGCCCAGACTGCCCATCTTCCTGCTTTTTCCAGCCCTCTCCAACCTCCCAGGGCAGCCCAAAAGTGTGGGGTTAAAGGCCCCAGGGTGCAACTGGTCACAGTTCACATCATGTGGCCCCTAATAGGATGGACTCAAAAGACCCCCTCATTTGTATGAAATTCCTGCCAGAAATGTATAATCTCATACCTAGAGTGGTCAAATTCATAGAGACAGAATAGAACAGTGGTTGCAAGGGATTGGGAAGTGGGGAATGGGAAATTATTGCTTAAAGGGTACAGAGTTTCAGTTTGGGAAGATTAAAAAATCCTGAAGGCCGGGCGCAGTTGCTCACGCCTGTAATCCTAGCACTCTGGGAGGCCGAGGCGGGTGGATTGCTCAAGGTCAGGAGTTCGAGACCAGCCTGAACAAGAGCGAGACCCCGTCTCTACTAAAAAATAGAAAGAAATGATCTGGACAACTAATAAAAAAAAAAATATATATATATATATATATATAAAGAAAAAATTAGCCGGGCATGGTGGCGCATGCCTGCAGTCCCAGCTACTCGGGAGGCTGAGGCAGGAGGATCGCTTGAGCCCAGGAGTCTGAGGTTGCTGTGAGCTAGGCTGATGCCACGGCACTCTAGCCCAGGCAACAGAGCCAGACTCTGTCTCAAAAAAAAAAAAAATTCTGAAGATAGATGGTCATCATAGTTGCACAACAATATGAATGTACTTAATAATTTCACTGAACTCTACACTTAAAAATGGTTGAGATGGACCAGGCACAGTGGCTCACACCTGTAATCCTAGCACTCTGGGAGGCCGAGGAAGGAGGATTGACTGAGCTCAGGAGTTCAAGACCAGCCTGAGCAAGAATGAGACTCTGTCTCTACTAAAAGTAGAAAAATTAGGTGGGTGTGGTGGTGAACACCTATAGTCCCAGCTACTCGGGAGGCTGAGGCAGGAGGATCACTTGAGCCCAGGAATTTGAGGTTGCTGTGAGCTATGAGCTACGAGCCATAGCACTCTACCTGGTGTGACAGAGTAAGATTCTGTCTCAAAAAAAAAAATGGTTTAGATGAGAAATTATATATTATGTGTATTTTACATGATTTTTAAAAGCTGATTTTCCAGGTATAGAACTATAGTCATTGTGTTAGTCCATTTTCTGTTGCTATAACTGAATACTGCAAACTGGGTAAACTTATAAAGAATAGAAGTTTATTTAGCTCGTGATTCTGGAGGCTGGGAAGTCCAAGGTTGAGGGGCCGCATCTGGTGAGGGCCTTGCTGCATCATGACATGGTGGAAGGCATCCCATGACAAGATGGCAACAGCACACATGTCCCCTCAAGTCTCTCTGCCCCTTCTTATAAAGAAGAGTCCCACCCTGGGGGCCCCACCCTCATGACTTTATCCAAGCCCAATTACCTCCCAAAGGCCCCACCTCCAATCAACATATGAATTTGGAGATTAAGTTTGTAACACATGAAATTTGGGGGACACCATACCAATCATATTTCTGCAAACACTTGTAAAAAGAGATGTATAACTTCTGTCCAATTGTGAAAAAAGCACCAGGAGGGATATTCTACAAAATTCCTGGCCAGCACACTTCAGAAGTGTTACCAACACGAAAGACAAGGAAAGACAGAAGGACAAAGGCAGGTTCCCCACTACATAACAGAAATACAGTGTTAGCCTGGAGTGTGCAACAAAATTGTTACAAAGTAGATTAAGCAAGTACCAAGATAGCTACTGGGCTCGGAAAAGTGCCCAGCACCTTCTTGGCCTGTAACAGCCAACTCAGACTGGCCCAGACTGTTTTAAAACTGCTTTAGCTGTCCTAGAGTGCCCTTTAGCTAACTGTAATACTAAAATCCCCACCTAGTAGAAAATTGTAGTATCATTAACAAACCACAAGTTGCATGACAGCTTATAATGATGGCACTGTGCCTTTGTGATTTGTTTCACTGTGAACAAGCAAAGACAAAAGTGTAAAAAATTTGCCTTACTCATTGGGAAGAGATTTCAGGTAACCCCACAGGGAGGGCAGATGTGGATTTTGCATGCAAGAAGGCTCCCGTGGAAGAAACTCCTGTGCTGCCCAGGAGCAAGAGCCCTTGTCAGTAACCTCTACTAAGCTCATCTAACTCACCAAGCTGGACTTGCCTGCATTATTCTTTAGTCTCTCGACTCCCTCCCACTTTGGGGGGTGGTTTTTCTATGTTGTCCCAGGATTTTACTGAAACAAAGACTGAGGAACTGTCGCAGACTGGAGAAGATGAAGAGAAACATGACAACTAAATGCAATTCAGGCCACACATGGTGGGTCACACCTGTAATCCCAGCATTTTGGGAGGCTGAGGCAGGAGGATTGCTTGAGGCTGGAGTTCAGATCAACCTGAGCAACATAGCAAGACCCCATCCCTACCAAAAAAAAAAATAGAAAAATTACCTGAGCGTGATGGCATGTACTTGGAGTCCCAGCTACTCAGGAGGCTGAGGCAGGAGGATCACTTGAGCCCAGGGGTTTGAGACTAGCCTGGGCAACACAGCAAGACCCCCATCTCTACAAAAAATTCTAAAATTAGCCAGACATAGTGCTGCACACCTGTAGTCCCAGCTACTTGGGAGGCTGAGGTGGGAGGATTGCTTGTCTGGGAGGAACACAAACTAAGACAAGCTCCATTTAACAGACGAGGAGAATGAGGCACAGAGAAGTTCAGGAGTTCTCCCAAGGTCACACAGCCAGGAAGTAGCAGAGATAACCAGACAACCCAGCACTGGAATCTGCTCTGTGGATGACAACACTATGCTGCCTCTAAGAGTTAAAGGATTTTCTGTTTTAAATGTCACTAATTTAGACCCAAATTTATGTCCCCACAATTCCCTAATGTAAACCCAAACAACATTCTTCTGCCAACTTATTTGAATAACGTGTGTAGGACAGAGAAAAGCAACAGCTTGAAACTACTCTAATTTTACTTACAAATAATTGAGGTTGATTCATGCTGCTTTCTCTAAAATCTTCAAAAAAAAAAAAAAAACCAGTAATCCTGTTGGTGTTACAGGATGCCAAATTTGTCACATACATCTCTTATAACTTCCACTGTTCTCCCTCGAAAGCAACATTCCAAAACAGCCAGTCACAAAGCTAGAATAGTCAACAAGGGATATTCCAAGACAGGAGAAAGTAACTTTCCAAAACCAAAAGGAGCAAAAGAGGAAGAAGAAGGAAGGTGAAGAGGTGGCTTCTGGGAGAAAGAAACGTCAGTGTCCAATGTCATAAAGTCCATCAGCAGGGTAAAAAAACTAAGCTGCTCTAATAGAGACCCAAAAATGTAGCAGTTTCAAGAACATCCAAGTGTGACCCTTTCTTAGGTAACTTCCCAGCTCCTTTCTGTTTGGTTACCTGGGACATAGGTTCTTGTCATTTTCTTGTTCTACCATTGTGTTCATTTCTAAGGGCTGCCATAACAAAGTGCCACAGATCGAGTGGCTTAACACAACAGAAATTTATTCTGTCATAGTTTTGGTGGCCGGGAGTCTGAAATCAAGGTGTTGGCAGGGCCACGCTCCCTCTAAAGCCTCGAAGGAAGGCTCGTCTTTCCTGTCTCTTCCATCTTCTGGCAGCCCCTGGTGCTCCTTGGCTTGTGGCAGTATCACTCCAATCTCTGCCTCTGTCTTCACGTGGCCTTTTTCCCTCTGTCTCTCTCTGTTGTCTCCTCTTCTTATAACGACACTAATCAGCCAGGCACAGTGGCTTGCACTTGTTAATCCCAGCTACTCCGGAGGCTGAGACGGGAGGATCGCTTGAGCCCAGGAGTTCAAGGATGCAGTGCGCTATGATTGTGCCACTACAGAGAGCCAGACCCTGTCTCTAAACAAGCAAACAAAAAAAAGACACTAGTCCTTTTGGATTAGGGACCACCCTAAAGACATCATCTTATCTTGGTTGTACCTACAAAGACCTTATTTTCTTTTTTATTTATCTATTAATTTATTTTTTTTGAGACAGAGTCTCACTCTGCCGCCCTGGGTAGAGTGCCGTGGCGTCATCATGTGGAAGGGGCCTGAACTCTGTAAAGGTATATACAGGCACAGTTAAAGTATGTTTATAACCAGCCATTGTCCCCCAGTTTGCTTTTCTATAATTGCTACTCCAGAGTCGCATAGCTAATGTTCACAAAGATTTTTCACTCTTTTAATTACTCCTATAGATAACATCACCCTCGTGAAACCTAAGGCTAGTTTTTAAGGTATCTCCCAGGCCCTGCATTCCAGTGGATCGGCTGGCCCACCCAGACCAGTGACCCACACCAAGGAACTGACTCACCTTTTTCCCAAAATTCTCCGAGAGACAGATTTGAGAACTTTCTTCTGTCTCCTCTTGTGGCACCTGCGATATTAAACTCTTTCTCTGCTCAGTGTATTGGCTTCCTCTTGAGCAGTGAGCAATGAACCTGGTAAAGCTATAACAATTTGAAGTCTACCAGATCTCAACGTGTACTTTTTACGTGACAATAAACTTTAAAATTTTTCCTAACTGGATCTGATTATATTTTTGACAATGTAAAAGTATCGTGTGCAAAAAGGTAGCTGGTACACAGGGAAATTTCATGTGAATAGAATAAAGTGCCGCCTCTAATAGATGAATTAGAAGAATACGCCCTGTCCTCCAGCTTGGAGAACACAGCCTGGGCTGCATTTCAGCCCCATTCCCATGCCCTCAGCCAGGCCCCCTTGTTCAGGGCACAACCTGCACAACCATACACAGCGCCCCTATGTCTGTATGCAAAAAACAAAAAGGTAGGGAGGAGGGTAGGGTCTGGTATCTAAATGAATTTTATATAAAATGAACCGTTTTCAGTGCACTAAGGAAGTTTTGTATTTAAAGAAATCCTGCCGTGAACCGTTTTGCAAAGAACGCCTTCCTAATGATATTAGTCATCACTGAGTCTTTTCTCCAAAACTCAGATTCGTGATTTTGTCTAAGCAAGATCTGGCCGGCGAAGTCAGATAAATTACAGATGCCGCTAATAGATTATAAAGTACTCAAAGGCAAAAGAGAAAAGAAAAAAAAAAAAAAAGACATGTGTATGTAAACCGGATTGATACCGGGAGTTCTTTAAAGTGGTCTCCACCGGCACCTAATCATGGCTGGGATCCTTGGTTAACACACTCCTGGGGCTAGAAAGTCAGCTTCTGTGCAACTGGATAGCGAACAAACGAACGAACAACAAAGAACTCGAAGAAGCTTCACCGAGGTGAAGCAAAGTGCCATTTATGATCAAATACTCAGGCACGTTCTGGCCCCGCCCCGCGCCGGTCGCCCTGACAACCGCGCCGGCGTCGGGGCGGTGCCTCGAGCGCGCGGCCATCTTCCCACAGGCCTCCGCGCGCAAGTTCGCGCATGCGCCTCGGAGCTGGCGTCCTGCGGACGAGACTCAGCCTCCGAATGTCTGTTGTGTGCACACGCCGAGAGCCTGGCGGAGCGGAGATTCAGGATCCGAGGGGCCCAGGAAGGATGAGAAGCTTGTCTGGGCGCCTAGTTGGTGCTGAGCGCCCTTGACGGAGGTCCTGGAGAAGACCTTCACCCTCCAGACCAGCCCTCTCCCTCAAAGGTTTGAGATCGTGGTCCCGTTCCCTGGTCTTCCAGCCTCAGTTTCCCCGTTTGTAGAAAAGAGTGTTCACAGCCCGTACCTCAGAGGCGGCTTTGAGGATTTAGAGAACCCGGAACAGGGCAGGCTCCGTGGTGAACTCTCCGCAGGCCTTCGGGGTGGGAGTGGTGGGTGAAGGGACCCCCACAACAGCCCGAGGAGGTGGCTAAAAAAAAGAAAATTAATGTATAACAGCCAGTTACGAAAAAGCTCAAAAAACTTGCCTCTTTTATTCTCCTCACTTTACAGGGAAGGAAACTAAGGTCCAGGAAAGTTAAGTGACCCCCCCCCAAGGGGCTCGGATAGTGCCGGGCGGAACATGGAGGAGAAGGGATCCAGTCTGGGGTAACCCCCACTGGAGAATCCTGGGGCGGGATGAGCCTTTGTGCCTCCAGGGGTGCCCCGCTTATATTTAAATTCTGAGGGTGGGCAGAAGGAGGGCGGACAAGAAATAGAATGCCCAGAATGCCCCAAACGCCATCCGGACTATAACTGTGATGGGAAAAGTGTTGGATTTAGGAGCTCAACGTTGTGCACCTTTTGAAACAACACCTTTGCTGGCAAATTCTTCAGCCCACGTGGCATCCCCATCGTGGTCAAGCTTCCTGTCCAACCTGAGCCCCCGTTTTGGTGCCTGTGCCTCTGATGGAGGGTCTCTTATCCTTGGCATTTGGGGCATTTGTAGTAGGGAGATGTCCTGAGCACAGAAGTTGAGAAGCAGATCTTACCTCTACTCACGAGATGCCATTAACACTCCCTCCCAACTCAAGTCGCGACCAAAAGTGTCTTCAGATATTGCCAAGTGTCCCCCGGAGGCAAGATGGCACCTGCTGAGAACCACTGACCTAGAGGCCAAAATTAAAAGACAGATGAATCTCTTAGTTGTCACTAAATAGATTCGAATCCCTTAACCATTGTCCTCTGCCAGAAATCATATATTAACATATTAATTCTCTCACTGTAGAGATTCCTTTGTTTATTTAGAACCCCACTCTTGCCCAGGCTGGAACTCATGGGCTCCAGCGAGCCTCCTGCCTCAGGTGGCATGAGCCACCACACCCAGCTACTTTTTTCTATTTTTTGTAGAAACAGGGTATCGCTCTTGCTCAGGCTGGTCTTGAACTCCTGACCCCAAGCAACCCTCCCGCCTCGGCCTCCCAGAGTGCTTGGTTTACAGGCCTGAGCCACGGCACCCAGCCATGGAGATTCTTAAAATATGTTCTGGAAACTAGTTGACCTGATTATATGGATAGACTGGATTACATGAAACACAATGGGTGGTTGTAATGGGCAGTTCAACTCAGGACAACAAGCGTTAGCCAAGAATCAGGAGGCCTGGCTTCCGTCCCTAAGTCTGCCATTACAAGCTCTGTGACCT
>RJWJ010015778.1:0-35615 GCA_004363605.1 Indri indri
AAAAAAAAATTTAGCCATTCCATAATGTATACGTGTTAGGTTGTACACAATAAATATATTTAATTCGTACTTGTCGATTTAAAAAAAATAAATTTTTAAAAGAAAATCATATGCCAATTCTGCATTTCATCTGTACTGTGAAATCTAGAAGCAAAAATAAATAAGTAAAATAACGAATTAATTTGGATCTGATGCCTACAGAACACTCTGAGAGGAAAATGACAGAATCCTAGAATGAAATGGCACGCAGTCAGCCCAAGAAGCCCCAGGAAACCCAGACTTATGTGTCAGAGATGACATGTTGCCAGGCACACCCTTTAACATGTCTGGAACTTGAAGGGCACCATTTGAAAAACAGTCATCCAGATGCATTTTTCATATATAGCAGTCGTAAAGATTTGTTCCTAGAACAAGCTAACATTTTTCTAATTCCCAAACGTAATGCCAAGACTTGAGGGGGAAAAAAATAGACAGCAGCAACATATGCTGGAATGGCCCTAGTATAAGGTCAATAAAGTAGGATGCCAGACGACTCCTCACACGAATCCTAACATAAGTGGTCAGATGAAGGAAAACTTGGTTTCCAGATGAAATACCAGTCTTAGAAGCCAAAATGACTCTATATCCTAGACAGGATATGGCGGGACACTATAGACAGAGGGTGGAAAAAACGTCTGTTTCCCCTTGCCCTGCCAGGTCAATCTGGACGTATCAGGATACCCACTGCACACTCTCAGTAGCCTCCTGCTGCCTCTGAGGAGTTTCTGTCATGCATCAGCTGCTTGACCAGGGTGGCAGGACTTGAGCTAATAGCTGTGTGCAATATAAATCAGCAATCACCAATTGAAAATTCTTGGCAAAGTGAAGCGATGCTAAATATGTCCCCCGGGTTTGTTATAACTCAGGTTCTCTGCAATGATTATGGGAAAACAGCATGTTAGCAACATTGACAGCTTGAAGATAAACGTTAGGTTGAAGCCCTTACACAAAAATTGTTGTTGTTATTGTTTCAAGAGAATATCTTCCCCTGAGAAGCCTGGATGCCTCATTCACAGAAAAAAATGGCAATACCAAAGGGATACTTCATATCTTAGCAATACATTTCTGAAATCCTGAGAAGAGGCTTCCTGTGAATTCTTTTAATCTCCACTCTCTGGAACACAGGGCACCCCTAAGGCAGACCCAGCCACGAATGAAATCCACATAAATAAAAGACAAATATGGATAGAATTGGTACTCACAACTTACAACATGTGTTGAGTAACAACTTCCCTGTGGCCAGGGCCTATTCTACATTCCATTCTAAGAAGCCCCCTGCCCCTACCCACCTGTAGTTTTTGCTCTCGTTTTTGGAGAGCTCTTTTTCATTTTCCTTTTTCCTGGCTGCAACTGCAACAAGGATAGAGGAATTTTAATTTATTTAGTTGTTCAGAAATTGTAATATGCCTCCTTCAGCTTGATTCCATTCCTGCCAAATCTTCTATGTTTAATGGGCATAAAGAAACTTGCTAGAGAGGTGAAGTTTCATTAGTTGCTATTTGATGTTCTCCCTATTATCAAAGTACTTGAGAGTTGCTGCAATCAACTCTATGTATTATTCTAGAATGAAGATGACTCTCCTAAAGCAGTGGTTCTCAAACTTTGGAGTATTTCAGACTCACCTGACGGGCTTGCTAAAACGTACATCTCTGGGCCCCACCTCCAGATCTCTGATTGTCAGGAAGTCTGGAGGGAAGCTTGAGAATTTGCATTTCTAACACAAGATCCCAGGTGATACTGATGCTGCTGATCCAGGGGTGGCATCTACTGTTTTAGAATACCCTACCAACTCTGAAATTCATACAAACCAATCTAAAAAAGTTTAAGTATAGATATTGAATCATGTGTGATTAGTTTCAATCTTGTTTTATGCAAGTTATGATTATGGCATAAGCACTGTTACATTTCTTGAATGCAGTGGATAAACTTAGGGTTTCTCTCCTGTATATTGTATATGCTTGCTAGCATAGCATAAATATGTATGGTAGGGACTCACTTGATGAGCTAGCACCTCAAATTTCAGGAGTGCAGAGCTAAAACCTTGAACAGGGAAGGCTAGGACAATCCGGTGGTGCCTCAAGGTGTCCTTTGCTAACAATCTACAACTCTATTATGGATTTCATCTCACCTGGAACCGAGTCTAAAAGAAAGACACTCCAGAGGAAAGTTGAATAGGGAAAAGACTTAGCTTAAGGAAGTTGGCATTTGCCCTTAAACTGGGTAAGATGTCTAAATTGAGTATTTTGCAGATGCTGGAAAAAAAGCAAGATAAAACCCAGGGGCTTCAGTATGAACAGACAAGAAACTTTGACAGGCTATTGAGAAGAGAATATAGTCATTATCTTAGGATAAGAGAATAAAGGACTGTGAAGTACAGTCCAGTGTATGTAGCTGCTTTTACTTGGACAGTTATGGTTAAAAATTATATTCGAAGGACTTTCTTGTTTTTTGATGTTTGGAATTTTTGTGGTTAATGATATTTCCTCTCTCCTAGTTATTCCCATCTTTGGTTTGTCGTTGCTCTTTGTCTTATCTATTGGAAAATAATTCTAGTCTATTTCAGCTAAGTATAATAGAAGTTAAGGGATTTTTTTTTTTTTTTCCTATTTAGGGCAAAGACAGAAAAACTGAACTCTGAGAAACAAGAAGTGCAGTGGGAATCAAAGCGATAGGTGCCACAAGGAAAGGCAAGGACTCAGGGAGAGCATTGTGGAACACTTAAATCTCACACTTGGGCACTTCCCATCAGAGGGTTTTACTCAATCCTTGGAAGGTTTTTGTATTTTTATATAAGCGATCCATTTACTTAGAGCATGATGGGTGCTCTAGGTTTTCTTGTTACAGATAAGGGGTTTCTGGCTTCTTCCAGTAAGGAAGGGTACCTTTTATTGCCTCAAAGTCTTAATATGCAAAGGATATGGTTAGCAAATATTTGTTTAACAGCTACTTGCTCAAAGTGCTGGATATATTAGACAAGGGGGCATATGATTCTTCTGCCCTGAAAGAGCTTACAGTCTGGTGAAGTACATAGGCACGTGAATGAATATAAGCACATGGTATATGAGGTAAAGCTTTATAGAACAAGTTTGACACAGGCTGATATCTGAAGGATAAATTGGAAAAATCTAATCTAACCAGCCAAAAGGGTAAGTGTAGCAGGCAGGAATAACAGAATGCCCCAAGGTCCAGTAGCAAGGGATACCACGGGAATAAAGGAAACTGAAAGGAATTTGGTATAACTGGAGTGCAAAAGAGTGAGGTCTTACAAGTAAGAGTGACCATATAAATTATCAACCAAACCAGGACACTTTGGAAATAGAATAGAGTTGCCATTAATAAACACACAGGAACAATAATGGCTTAACCTGAGATGCATAGTCACTCTAATTGTGGTTCATGTTAAGGAGCTTGGACTCTATTGCTAAGATAGAGGAGAATCCATAGTAGAATTATAAACAAGGACATGGCATAATCATATTTGTATTTTAGTAAGATAATTCTGGCAACCAAATAGAGAATAAGTTGGAGGTGCCATACTGGAAGAAGACAGCAGTTAGATAACTGTTCCAATAGTTCAGCAAAGATGGTGGTTATCTGAACTAGGGAAGTGCCTAAAGAAATGGAGAAGAGTAGACGAATTCACAGAGACTGACTTGTGGTCTACCAGGGAGCTACAGAAGTTGGTAATTGGTCTGGGAAGAGAGCTATCATGAGGTGCTTTCCATTTGCTTTGCTTTCAAACCTGGCAGGCCATTCATGGTCATACTTTTAACCAAGGAGCCTTGATACAGGTTGTGTTTTAAATAAGTAAGAATTAATCATGTTATATATTGAAAATAGAAATTATTATATTACTAACTCCTGAACTCTTCCAGAATTTCAATTATACCAAAATAAAAATAATACATATACAGATTGGTATAACCAGATATCTCAATTTTCCAATATCAGCTTTTATTTCATTTAAATTCACCCTGGTCAGTCTTGATTAAAAATCAGTTACTCAACTCAGGTTAGAGAAAGATTTCTTTGATGCAATAACAAAATCATGATTCCTACAGGAAAAAATTTATATGTTGTACTTCATCAAAATTAAGAACTTCCGCTTTCAAAAGACATTGTTAAGGAAATAACAAGATAAACCACAAACTAGGAGAAATATTTTCATATCGCATATCTGATTAAAGACTAATATTCTAAATATGTATTTTTAAAGTTCTCAAAATTCAATAAGATCACAATCCAATAATAAATGGGCAAAAAAATTGAACATTTTATCAAAGATGATATATGGATCACAAATAAGGACATGAAAAGATGTTCAACATCATTAGTTGTTAGGAAAATGCAAATTTAAATGACTACACATTTATTACAGTGCCTAAAATTTTTTAAAAGATTGACTATTCCAAGTGTCGATAAGAATGTGGAGCACCCGGAACTCTCCTACATTGCTTGTGGGAGTGTAAATTGGTACAATACTTCAGAAAACAGTTTCACTGTTTCTTAAAAGTTAAACATAAACCTACCATACAATCCAGTCATTCCACTCCTAGGTATTTACCCAAAATAAACGAAAGCATCTTTCTGTAAAAGGGTATATACAAAACTGTCCACAGCAACTGCATTTGTAATAACTGAAAACTGAAAACAACATAAACGGCCATTAACAGTTGGATGGGTAAACAAATTGTGAAATAGCTATACAATGGAATACCACTCAACAACAACAAAAGGAATGAACTATTGATACATGTGACAAGATTCTCCAAGAAGCCAGACCAAAAAAAAAAAAGATAATGTACTGTATGATCCCATTTATACACAATTCTAGAAAATACAAAATAATCTATAAGGACTGAAAGTAGATCAATGATTGTCTAAGGATGGGGAGAGAGGTGAGAAGGGGATTATGTTTCGGAATAATGGATATGTTTATTATCTTGATTGTGGTGATAGTTTCACAAATGTATACATACGTCAAACCTTATCAAAGTATATACTTTAAACAAGCAGGTTTTGTATGTCAATTATACTTCAATAAAGTCATTAAAATTAAAAAGAAGAAAAAAATCAGTTACCCACGTGCAGAGAATTTCTAATGAGCTGGCAAGAAAAATCAGAAAGGTTTTCATGACGTTGTCACCTACTTTGGAACTGGTCATTAAATTTATTTACCCTGAAATATGAGCAGGATGTGCAAGAATAAGCCAGGGCTATTAAGAAGAGTGATCCTACAACCCTATTTGCCTGGAACAGTTTCAATTTATACCTATTATCTTGCATAATCATTAATTAGATAAATGCCTTTTCATTCTCAAAAGTGTTCTAATTTGGAAACCACCAATTCTATGATCATCATACTCTTACACCATCTAGGAAGATGTGATCATCTTTCCAGGTAGCAAGGCGGAAAATCAATCTGAAAATCACCCGAGTAATTATTTTAAAAAGAATCTAAAATTATGCTTCAGAGCATCTAAGAAAATCCGTTAGCCAAAGTAAAATTTGATTTCCAATTGTAAACAAAATAAAGCAAGCAAAAACATAACTGGATTTTAAATGAAAAATCAAAATATAACCAAAAAGTTCAACATCCATTTCAAGGTCTGACAGTACTTTTATTCATTCATTTAGCACCAACAAAGTGTCTGGTTGCTGGGAATGTGCCGAACGCTGGGAATACACATTTTGAATGAGTAGCATGAATAGGGCAGTCCTAAAGCAGACGATCTTTAAAAGACATGCAGAGACAGAACCGGCTAATGGTGTCAAAAAGTCTTTAGGTCAAGGGAAGAAATCTGCTGCAAGAATTTTGAGCTCATTGCCTTCCATTTCTTTCAAGGAACTATTTTGTTTTGGCAGTATTAGACATGAAGTAAACATTTACTGAGAATTAATTAATTAATTAATTTTTACTCAATGTTTTTTCTCTGTATGACTCCTTAGGCTAAATAGTTGGTGCCAAAGGCAATCATCAGTTGCCACCAGGACAAAGCTTGTTTATTAGATCCATTTCCACATGCAGTAATAGTTGTAATCACCTGTCTGCTTTATCCTACTAGCTATTACATCATAGATTTCAGGGGGAAAATGAAAGGTAATTATACATCGAAAAAGATAGAAATTAATGTTAAATGCACAGCATATAATCAAACAGTGCTTTTCAATGTACAGGGGAGATGAAAAACCCAATTCAAAAATCCTCACCTTTCATCTCTACACGTCCATTAAAAATCCATAACAGCTAAGGATGGTCAGGTATAGGTGCTGCCCTTTGGCAAGCAGCTCCTTTGACCCAGGCACTTCACTCCTCATTTATTGCTCAATAGTCAGTAAGCAAGGAACCTTGGGTGACAGGTGTGAGATGCATACATTGTTAATTTATCCTTATGATATTCAAAATTTTTCTGACAGGAGTTTAGTAATTATTTCAAATTTTCTTAAGTCTAAAATTTCAAAATTTCATAGTTCTTGTTAGAGTCTTGTGTTTAATTAATTAAACCAAATATTGATACTAATGTCGAAGGCAACGAATATAAAGGTTTTAATCAGCCCATATGCAGTATGTACTAGATAGGTTTTTTTTTAATATAACATATAAATTCTAAGGTATAATTCTGGATACCATAAACTAATCGGGTGGTATTCACCTCAAGTCTCATCATAGTGATGGGGAAACACGTGACTCTAAAGAAGATAAGGAAACCAACAAGTTGAATTGGCCTCATTTATTTTGCTTCATTTAGCGATTCAAGTAGAGCTTTTCATTTCATTTGTGACTCTTATTAGCATCCCTAGAAGACCACCTGCATATGAAAAATGCAGCAAAAAAAGAAGAAAATACGCATAACCAGGGTGGAGGGAGCCTGACCAGGCTAATAGATGCACAACTCTAGCACGTGTTTCTGAGTGCTTTGGCAAGTGCCGGCATTGGAGCGGAATAGAGATTTTTTCCAACAGGGTTTGCGATCTTCTCAAACTTTCACAGGACATGTCAAGTGGAAGCGCTGGCATGCATGACGCAGTGTTCACCAAGCTCTCTCACAAGAGCCCTTACACACTGGTGGGCAAAACTGTATTTCACATCATCACTTTTAAAAATACTAAAAATTCTTAAATTTTAAACTGCAAGTTTCATATAAATAAGAACTTGTGTGATTTATCCGTTCCTCTGAATAATACACTTCTGCTCATTGTAGTTTATTTTAATTCCCATGGTAGGTCAAGACACTATTTACAGTATTAGAAAATTGAGAGGAATAAAAGGTCAGTCTAGGGTTAGATGTGGTAGTGGAAAAATATCTGGCCGGTGTATTTCATGGAATGTTTTGCAATCACTTTTAACAATTCTGGAAAGCCAATGCTAAAGAAATTTATAGAAATTAAGGAGTTATTGGCAAGGCCTGTTGACCAAGACAGCTCAGTGGAAATATACCAATCCCAAAAAATAATCATAATTCAAGCTCTTTCTCTTCCTTCTCTAACAATCGCCTGCCATCTAGTGGATGTAATGCAGTCTAGTCATGAAGGGTTTTCTTTGAAAACAATCAATACTTATTGAAGTTACTTAATGTCTTTTGAAAAGAACAAGAGCAGGCGCTTATACTACTACACACCCCTAAAAATGAACCGTATCTGGTGAAGAATTAAAGGAACCATGAAAAGATTCTCAAAAAACAAATCATTTTTGTACTTGACTAATTAAAAACCAATTCCCATTAAATCCAAGCGAAATTGAATTAAATTGCTATTTGTCATGTCTTCTTTGCATGTTTTTGTTGTGCTTATTTCATAAGTAAATTTATTTCACTTTATCATGCTATAATTTTAACATTTGTGTTAAAAATCATGTAATCGATAATGACTTATTGAGCACCTCCAATGATAGATACTATGGAAAATACAAAAAAGTAAGAGATATAAGCCCAGCTCTTAGACTTAAAATTTAGTAAAGGAGAAAAAATAATTCAAATGCAACAATTAGCAACCATGCTAACTTACATGGCCCAAAGGAAGGAGAGACCAGTGAGGATTGGACAGTTTAATAGTGACACTTGTGATGTGTTGTCTGTACCATTTGGAAACAAATGATCAAGTCCCCGGACCTGGAGACAGTGAAGATGGTTTTCACAGGATTGGGAATTTATATCTTAATATGAAGAGTAGGTAAAATGGATCTGTAATGAAACAGGCTCACGACAGTGGCCATCCCAGGTGAATCTGGGCCATATTATAGGTTGACCAAATGTCACCTGAGCAAAATTTGCAACATCATGAAAATCTTTATGAAAGAGTTAAATTATATTGCTACTACCATCTGAGTACTTAGACCCTTCATTATTTGCCCTCAGTTGAGCTAATACTGGCTAATTGTAAGTAGAAACCCTGTAATTGGTCTCTAAAAACAGTTTTGCAACCCTTCCTATTAGCCAAAGAGAAGCTTCTGGTTGCCAGACTCTTAAAACGTCTGGGAAAAGAAATAGGCGTTTATAGAGCCAGGTGCATTAGTGAACCTCCCACTTATTCGTCCAGGTGTTCCCTGCTCCCTTTTGCCAAAGGGCGGGGGCCAAACAGCCCTTGGGAGACTCAGGCTGCTTTCTAGAGAGCCAATACGGAGCCCTCACCATAATCCAGGGCTCATAACTATTCTCCTTCCATTTCCCCCCGAATGGCTTTTTGTTACTTTAAAGTTTAAAGTACTCTTTGCCTCATTTAACATTAATTTTAATATGCTTTATATTTTAAAACAATTCTTCGTTCTGGAGTTAAATTTTTCTGTTCTCATCTGCCTATTCTGTTCTCATCTGCCTTTGGGACCCCATCCTATTTACAGGACCTAAACAATAATGATAACAATTACTATTTGTCATCTACTATACACTGGTTATGTTCTTTCATGTAATCCTAACAAAAACCCTATAAGATGAATATAATTATCTCACTTTCACAGACAACAAAATTGATGTTCAGAGAGGTTATGCAAATTGCCCAACATTACACAGAGTAACAATGTAGGGATTTGATTTTATATCTTTCTGACTTCAGATCTTTTGTGTGTATATATGTGTGCGTTGTTTGTTTTTTCTGGGCTCTACTGCTTTCTACTAAGGAATATATCTTCTTTTGCCCTTCTGCTGGAGCTGTGGTCTCTAGATATATTTCCTTGTGATTCATAAACCTTGATTTAATCAGATGAATTAGAGATGGAAAAAGATCTTTTAGATCAGGGAGTACAACTTCCTGCCAAGGATAGGATTTTTCCCTATAAAGCATTTATTGCTCCAAACACATTTATAATAAATATCACATTTTCCTATTGCATACCCCCTATGAAGCCATCCCACCAATGTCCAAGATTGCCACGTAAATGCTATCAAATATTTCCCATCGCCCATCTCTAGCCTTTCACAGCTATAATTTCCGACCCTTCAACTTTCCTACTTACCAAATGGAAACACTCTGCCATTTCCACTCAGGGGAACTGTGTTTTCAGTAGCTAAGCTTTCATCCGACTGTAGTGGAAAGACAAGGTTAACAGAAACTTTCTGTCACTAGCAAGAGACTTTGGCAAAGAACAAGGTAATCTGAACCCACGCCTCATAGAGAGGCTGGGTATTCTCAGGGGCTCCTGTTAGTGGTCACATTTTTGGCGAACACTTGCTCCTAAGGTTCTTTAGGAAAGAGGGATGGGAAAGGACCCATGTGAGTCCCCAGTTCTCACAGAATTACTGGCTGGCCTATTGAAATAGCATATGTCAGCAAAGGGTTTCTAGGGAAAAGAAAGTTTTAGTTCCCTTTGGATGTCTCCCAAACATTAAAAGAACTATTTCACTGGGCCACAACCACATAGACTATACTGAGAAACAATTCTTTCTCAGCAACTCTACCAAGCCAAGAGGCCTAGAAGCTCAAAGTCTTTCTAGGGAACAAAACCAAAGTCAGAGCAGCTGAATCTACCATTGGGTTCTCCTAATTAAGCAAGAGATTTACAAAAAGGTATTGAATATTTAGAAAATGTCAGCAAAACTTTCAGTAATGTTAAATACACACTTGGTTTAACACACTAAACTTGAAAAGAATATTAGGTCAGCTTGGCGAGGGTTCATTATTTTGATGACTCTGGACCACATGGAAACAGCAGAGAAGATCGTGGAAGCCCAAAACCTCCATAAGTGCAGGGGAATCCCAGGAAAGCCAGGTACCCCCTCTACTAGAGATTGATTTTGCAATTAATAAAAGTTAAACAAAAAATCCTGAAACTTAACTGGGGCAGGGGATAGGGGAAATATGGGGAGAACCCACAATTGACACCTACCACACTAGGAACTACTAAGAATCTGTAAAGAAACAGCTTAACAGTAGCTAAGAGCACACAGAGTCAGACAGCCCTGAGTTCAAATCTCAACTCTTCTACTTAACACGCAAGAAAAGTAACTTGACTTCTCAGAACCTCACTCTCCTATTTGAAAATTGGAATGTTGTGAGGATGAAATGAAATAATGTCTAAAAGCACTTGGTGCACTGCCTGGTACATTCTATGTCCTCAATAAATGGAATTTACAGAAACAGAGGGCACTACTAGTGTGGTAGCCATCATTAACTGTCCATTAACAAAAACAGAAGCAGTATCTAAACGTTTTAATCTAGTAAAGCAGAGTCTTATTCCACCTTTACCAATTTCATCACTCCTGCAGACACTCCGGGGGGCTGCTCGATGTTTCACTCATCCGTTGACCCCAGAGTCACATCAAATAGGCCATTACGATACGTTCATGCATGAAATCAGTTTGCGCTCCAGCACAAACATGGAATGCCCCTCAGCAGGAGGAAGGAGGGAATCACCTTTACTAAAATTTGACTTCCGGGAAAGATTCCGAGGAGGAGCTAGGTGAAGTGGGGATAAGTTCTGGATTGGTTGCTCTTTCTGGGGCAAGATTAGGAAAAACAAGGATTAACTAGGGCCTGACTGCTGTCATGAGGTGAGATTGGTTTAGCAATTGGATATTCCCTATAATAGATGAGTATAAAAAAGCAGGCCTGGGGGCATCATTCACAAGAGTGCAGTATTCACTCATACACTGGGTCATTAAGGCATTTTACAGCTATTACATGACCTTGGGAGAAGTGATGTCTCCTGTTGACCTTGCGGCTGGCTTATCTATATGTCTGCCCCCCGAGCCCACGGACAGGGCTGCTTTTTCCTTTCTCAGTCTGAGGTGATTTTTACTCTTTCAGTCCTGGATATGTTTTTACTCTGTCAAAATGGCCCCCTAGAATCTGCTTGTACGGTATAAGGGAACTCTCTGTGCTATCTCTGCAACTTTTCTATTTAAGTCTAAATAGTCATAATAGTCCTATAAATCTTATGACTTTAGCCCTAAGACTCTTCACCAGAGAAAACCTCCACCTCAACGCCCTGCTCACTGATCCTTGGTCTCACATCAAGGTGCCGACAACTCTTTAAAGAAGATGCCCCATTGGGCAGAACACGCCTGGTGTGGTTTAGCCTCGTTGGTTTGGGCCACCTCTACATGGCCCTTTTCAGCAGCAGGTTGTCCTGTTGGCTCATATCGTACTTGTGGAAAACTGAGATCCCCGAAGTCTTTCCCACATGAACTGGGGTCAAGCCAGCTGTCCTCTCCATCTTCCTAACCAACCTGTACTCCAGTTTATTTTTTAAGCCAAGCTAGAACTTGACTGTTTACGTTTACCCTGAAAGTTTCTCCTTACTGTCAGTGCTGTGACAGAAGAGGACTTCAGCATAAGAAATTCCAAGTGCATATTCTAGTTCCCCAACTAGTTGCATAACTTTAAACAGGTCACTCTAATCCTCTGCGTCTTGTTTCTTTGTGAAATAAATGTGTTGCCACTAGACAATCTCTAAGATTTCTTTCAGCCTTCACATCCTGTCATCTTTCCTCATGCTGCCATCATATTAGGACTCAGTCTACTGCACTAGGTTTTATCTTTATTTTACTGATAAATAAAATGATTCATGGAGGCCAATTAACTTACCCAACATCACATACTTTGAGGATTCCAGCAAGCACCATAAGGGTCCAATGTCTGTGCTCTTTCCCCTACACACAGCAGCCTCCTCTTAACATTGCTGGGTCCTCCTGTATCCTCCATCTCTCCTTCTCTCCTCTGCACACAAAGCTACCAAGAACCTTCTTAGCCTAGAAAAACACTTTCTGCCCCCAGGTAACCTTCACTAGCTACTGCATTCTATTCCTTCCCCTTCACCACACAACTTCTCAAAGGGGCTGTCTGCACCCCTGTTTGCATCTCATCATTTACCTGTTTCTTCATCCCCTGAAAATCAGGCTTGTTTTCCTACATGCTACTAAAACTGTTCTTTCACCCAGTAAATGCATGGGCCTGTCTCAGTCATTATCTTCATGGACCTCCCTGACTCCCTTTCTTCCTCCCCAAGGTGTCCCTAAGGTTTCATTTGAACTCTTCTCTTCTTTAGAAAGCTTCAACTATCATCTCTACACAAATGGCACTCGAGTCTTCATAACTGTCTCCGACATTCATTCATAACTGACAGGATCAATTATTGGGATACTAACTTTGAATGGTCTCGCCTTGCATTTTCCTCTTCCTACTGTTCCAAACAGGCAGCTCAGCCCTTAGATTCCTTCCTTCGGAGAATTTTGCTTCATGGAACTCTGAAGGCCCTTTAGCTCCCTTCTCAGGTTCTAGCCTCAGGTGCCAATACATCCTACTCGATAGAAATTCTGTCCAACTGGCTGTAGGCAGGGCCATAGTAGCCTTTGTCCAAGAGCACTATTAATAACTAAAAGGCTATAAAGCAGGTAAAAACCCACAGTGATATTTAGTAGGAGGTCTGAGAACTAACAGGCATCTTGCCAACCTCTCATAAAAGTACAAAAATATTCTCTTTCGGCTCGAAGAAGAACAAGTGATAAAGTTTAAGAGGAAGCCTGGTTACCTAGATGTGTAAATAAATATGGTTTGTTTTAGGGCCAAGAACATTTTTTAAAATCCTTGTCCATTTACATGTCATGGAAACAGTCAAAACAATCCATATGACAACTTTTTAGTACAAACAAGAATGTGCTGTACACATTACTGAAACAAAACAGAAACACACCAAGAATAAAGTGAGAGAACAGCTAGACTGAGGACTCAACACATGTTAAAAAAAAAAAAAAAAGAGGAAAAATCTCTGTTCACTCAAAGATGTATTTCTGAAGACTAATTAAATGTCCCTCAATGTTTTGTGAAACAGATGGGAACTTTATTTGTCATAAGGATTTGGAGATAGTACGGAAACTGAAGAACAAAGCTTAGAAACCCAAAAACCCCACCACCGTCACTTACTCTACCCCCCAAAATTAATATTCAATAAAAAACTAAATTCAGACAGATATTTTTAAAGACCACAGCATTTAATTTTATAGCATGATGAAAGCTAAAAAATTAAATTACTTCTATAATTTTTATACTATTTTCTGAGGTTCTTCCCATTTATATTTTCTATAATAGTCATGCTTGTGGGAAGACAGAGAGGGTTATTTTGAAATTGGTACCACATGTTGCAAGTAACAGACTTTCTGTTGAGTTAGGTCATGTATGGATTATTTAAGGACAGTTTTATGGTCTATTTCTTCTTGAATTCATTTTTTTCTGCAAAAACATGTCCATGGTAACAGTCCAACATTAGTGAAGAATTGCCACTGTCACCCTACTGGACTGGAAATCTTATTACCTGAGATGGGCCTGGTTTTCCATCATAGGAGTATGTGTCAGGATGTCAATTTGAGGGGAGGGTGTTAAGTATATGAAAATATTTTTAAATGAATCAAATAACATCAGACCTAGTGGAAATTGCGAATTATGGCTCTGACTGTCCTGGACAGAGAAAAAGTATGAGAGGTGGTAAACCCAGGTTAGGAATGTGAGAAAGAATTTGTAATGTATTCAGGCAGAGAAACTAAGAAAGAGGGCAGGTGGAATATTCAAAGAGCACAAGTTATCCCTAATATCCATTTTTCTCCTTCTTCTATAGTAATTGGCTTTTTAGCTGTACGCATGGCCACCTAGAATAAATGTGACATTTCTAAAAAGCTAGATGTGGCTATGTGACCTTTAAGCTCTACCCAATGTGATATAAGTAGAAGTTCCTATAACAGCTTTCAGGAAGCTTCTTCAAGTAGCTTAGCTTCTTGGTATTAGCCCTTGTCCCCTTCTTAATTCTTCCTCCATCCTGCTGCTTGGATACAGAGCTATTAGCCTGATCTCCATGTCAAACTCTGAGGACAAGGAGCACACCCTAGGGATGACAGAACAAAAGGTCAGAGAAGTACTCAGTCCTTGAGAACTCTGAGGAGCAGAGCTGCCCTACCAGCCCTGGATCACTGAATTTGTTTCCTAGGGCTGTCATAACAGACTACCACAAACTGGGTGGCTTAAATCAGCAGAAATTTATTCTCTCACAGTTCTGAAGGCTAAAAGTTCAAAAGCAACATGAAGGCAGGGCCATGCTCTGCCTGAAGCCACTAGGTGTGCTTTAGGTTCTAGCCTCCATTGCCAATGTGCCCTCCTTGATAGAAATTCTGTCCAACTGGCTACAGGCAGGGCCGTGGTGTGGATCCTTCCTTCTCTTCCCTGCTTCTGGTGATTGCTGGTGTTGGAGAAATGGAATTAAAAACAAAATATTTTCCTAACCCAGAAAGCCTTTCAACAAACATAGAAGAAAAAGGAAATTTTATTATTCAATAAGCATTAACTATATATAATAGAATGTGATATTCATCACAGGCAATCCACAAAGACATGGCAAAGCTAGAAAAAAAAAAATTTCACCCTTTCGTACAGCCAAGCCAATACAACCCATTCCACACATGTTCTCAAGATAAACAATAGCTAGTCTTCAGTAAGAAGACTTGACAGTACCATTTGTCGCACATCCTAGATTCACCCAGTAACTGGGATGACCATCTGTGTCTGCTAATTAGATTTATCCAAAGGAAAAATAAACTTCTCACGTCTTTATAACAGGAGGTACTTTTGGAGCAAGATGCCTGCCCTGAAGTTAGACTCTTACTCCCAAAGAAACAGGGAAATAGAGGTGCTATCTTCCTTAATACTTGCGTTTCAAAGAGATGGCTCCCAAATACTTGAGAAAGACCTTCCCAGAAGGGCGGGAAACTAACAGGAGGCTTATTTAGCTTTCTAAAAGATTTACATACATTTCAAAGGGACAGAGAAAGAACTTAAAATTACAAGTTTTCCAAAGTAAATGTTCACAGGAAAATTAAGCCTCTTAGTTTTAATTTGTATTTACCCTTAAACCAGCAATCTTAGTTATAGAGACATCACTCCAATCTCTGCCTCTATTATCACACAGCATATTCCCTGTGTGTCTTTGTGTCTAAATTTCCCCCTTCTTGACAAGGCACCAGTCACTGGACTAGGGTACACTCCAATCCAGTATAACCTCATCTTAACTTGATAACATCTGCAAAGACTCTTTTCCCATGTGACGTCACATTCACAGGTAAGCAGGGGAGGTTAGGATGTGTCTTTTGGGGATACACAACTCAATCCACAAATGCCTACCTATAAAACTGTATATAACTCCAGCATCCTTTACTAAACCAAGTGAGCTCCTCTCCCTTGGGGTGCAAGGAACACTCTGAAGAAGATACCCTGGGCATCCAACACCCATCCAGTTACTTTTAAAGGCACCATATTAGTTGTAACCTTGAGTTGTTTACATTTTATCTCCTCACCTAACTGATCCCTACAATTGTTTCAAGAGGAAAAATAAAACCTTTTAATTTCTTAGAGCTAAAATTCCCAAGAGGCATATACACTAATTGCGGTAACACCATAAAGTGAATGGGTTTCTTTCACAATGCAATCAAGCTATCAATAAACAGATGTAAATTACTGACGTTAAACCTTTGGCTCTTTTTCTAGGGAAAAGCAAGTGTTGAGAGCCAGGAAAGTTTTGTTTTTCAAAGACCAAATCCAAAATGGCACTAAAATAAAAGCAATTTGTGATAAAATGGAAAATGGATTTACACCCCTGAAATACTTAAGTTTGCTAGAATCTATTACTAGATCAACTAGTGAAATCTTGAACATGCCATAACAACAATACACACACACACACACACACACACACACACACACACACACACACACACACGCAAACCCCTTTGTTTTGGCCCTCTGATAATTCCAAACTGCCTGAAACAGACTTATATTCTTCTCTGTTGCTGCCATAAGGTAACAGAACAAAATACATGCCAGGGCAGAGAAGCAAAGAACCCAAACAAAAGCAGCTCTGCTGGGGTGAGAGGTACCTGAAAGTTGTCCAGAAGGGGATCATCTATGGCAAAAGCTGGGAGAGAAAACATTTGAGCTCAGCGCTCTATTGCTTAAGGAAAAGTCTTTCCAAAGGCCCAAAGTTTTAGAGAAAAAGAATCTCAGAATTCTAGATTTGCACCAAGTTGAGAATCACCTGTGTTGGATACGAGCAGGTCCAAGTAATTAAATTTGACTTTTCCTCCAGAAATCATATAACCCAAGTGCTCAGGGATGTTAGAGTCAGTGGCTGGTCAAACCATTGGGCAGCAACACATGCACATGGGTTTGTCAGATATGGTAAAACCAGTTGCCCCCCAGGTAATTTTAACCTGTCTACACATTTCCCCACAGAAGCCTCCTGACCTTTCCAGGGTCCTCACAACATAAAGCCATTTTCCAGCCAACCACGTTAAAAGGTTATCTCAATTTGCATAATAGATGTGGCAATAGGGGGAAAAATGGTTTAGATTTCTATATTTTGGCCAGCTGAATTTCATTTTAAATGTACCAAGTTTGCTATTTAAAGAATACTATTCTAAATCATTTTGAAACGCAAACAGCGCTATTGTAAAGTACATAATTACCTCCTACTTTCTTTTCTGTGTAGATCTGGACAGTCATATTTGCATTTTGCTTAACAGACAAGAGGCACATGAGAGATTCTCCAAAAGAAGAATTTCACATAAAGAGATTAAAATGTCTTCGTGGCCAAAATAATGAGATTGCTACCAAACAATAGGGATTTCAGGACTCTGTAACCCTCACATTTCATTTGAACTAAAGTCTGCAAGTGTTTTATTGTCATAAGCCGGTGGGCTGCCATTCTGAAGGGCCCTGCTAAAATCTCCCTGACTGCAAGAGGGATGGTAGGTGGTATTTTAGTGACTGAAGTGACGGAAAGCAGAAAGGCCTTGTTTATTAGGAATGCGGTTGTTCTCAACACCTTAGAATCATTCCAGGAGCTTGTTAGAAATACACGTTCCCAGTTCTGACCCTCAGAGTTTCTGATTCACCAGGTGTGAAGTAAGCCTCAGAATGTGCATTTTTAACAAGCACCCCATGTAATCTGCTGCAGGTGATCCACAGACCACACTGTGAGAAACAGTGCTTTAAACTTTAAAATTGAAGGGCTATGGTTTATTTGTAATGTGGAGCCCTCAGGCTATGTCCCACCACCCCAGAAGCCAGCACAACCCCCACCCACAACACACACACACTGTGATTTCAAGTTTGTACACCAAACCAAACTCCTTCTGCCATGTATATAGAGCAATTGGCCATTAGGCGGTAGAAATGATCTAGTGATTTATTTTCCCTAATAGATCCATTGTAATAACATCCTTGAAATCTAGTCCACTTACTTCAGGGGTCATGCTTTAATAATTTAACCAATCAAGGAAGTGCCTGTGTGTATAGTGGTTCAAGCAGCAGTCTAACCCACAAAAACCTTTTGTGACCAACATTAGCACCTGAGCCCTGTGAGCTTTGAGGCCCATACTCTCTTTTAAATACTTGAGCCCTGACCTTAAACTAACTGTAAACCAACAGTGAAGTTATTGTAGGTTTTTGATCAAAGGGCACCTTGGAAACCTGTTAAATGTAGGAAATAGAATTGCATTCCCAGACTACCTTTATAGTACAAAAATGTAAGAGATATTACGGGAAGCTGGTAGGAGAAATTTCCTGGTCAGTTTGTTTTAAAATAAAACTTTACATACCCAGTTAGTTATATTGAGGGAGGTTGATAGCAAAAACAAAAACACTACCAACAAGACTAATGAAATTCCCAATGTTCATGAATAAACACTTTTGGCATCAGAACATGAGAAAACCAAAAATGTACTAGAGTTCCACAGAGAAATAAAGTGTATTCAGAAGATTAAATTTGTAAATCAAACAACCCCATCAATAAATGGGCAAAGGAAATGAACAGAAACTTTTCAAAAGAAGACAGATTAGTGGCCAGCAAACATATTTTAAAAATGCTCAACGCCTCTAATCATTAGATAAATGCAAATCAAAACCACAATGAAGTATCACCTAACCCCAGTGAGATTGGCCTCTATCAAAAAAATCCCAAAACAACAAATGCTGGCGAAGATGTGGAGAGACAGAACACTCTTACACTGCTGGTGGAACTGCAAATTAGTGCAACCTCTATGGAAAAAATTTGGAGATACCTCAAATAGCTAAAAATAGAAATATCATTTGATCCAGCAATAGCACTATTAGGCATCTACCCAAAAGAGCAAAAGATATTCTATCATAGAGACATCTGCACCCAAATGTTTATGGCAGCACAATTCACTATTGCAAGGATGTGGAAACAACCCAAGTGCCCGTCAATTCATGAGTGGATTATTAAAATTTGGTATATGTAAACAATGGAATATTACTCAAGTATAAGAAATGACAGTGATCTAGCACCTGTTATATTTTCCTGGATTGAACTTGAGCCCGTTATCCAAAGTGAGGTATCACAAGATTGGAAGAATGGGCTCCACTTGTACTCGCCATCAAACTGGCACTAACTCATTAACACTAGGGTGTTCACATGGCAGTAATATTCTCCAGGAATTAGGGGAATGGGTGGGGGGAGGTAAACTCACAACTAAAGGACACGGTGAGCATTATAGAGGGGAAAGGCATGCCTCTAACCCTCACTTGGGTGAGGCAAAGACATAAAATGTAACCAAAATGTTTGTACCCTCATAATACCCTGAAATAAAAATAAAAAAGAATTTTCCCCTCTATTATTATTTATAGCTCCACTTCTTTTTCTTATGTCAAAATGGCTTTTTATTAAGATCTCCTTTAGTGCAAATATATGTCTTACACTTAAATTCCAAAACATATTTTCTCTCATTTTAATAATGATATATATTATAATAATGTGTTACAATTGCTGAAAATTAGACTGATAGCCTTTGGAAGCAGCAAAGTAATTATAGATTTCTCATTCCAAATGAGATTGTAGAATATTTTCTGTTAAAATATCTTATTGCTTAACTTTCCTCCTTTTAGAGGATTTGATATACTGAAGTATTTAGGCAATTATGGGAACTAAATTAATTAATTTTCAAGTATTATTCACACGTGATTTGTTGATTAAATGAAATTCTTATTAAATGAATAAAAATGACATTGAGAATAAAAAAAAAGATTAAATTTTTGAATTACCCTAAGTATCAAAGTAAATCATCTTAAGCAAAGTTTCAAACTTTCAATTCAGTTTTGAAAGATGAACAAAATTGGGTCCCTACACATTTCTGTTGAGTAGAGTAAATAAGACCATTTTTGTCCTCTAATATTGGAGTAGTAAAGTAACAGAACAGCTGAAATTTAATCTTTGAGTTTGTGTATATTTACATTGCATTAATCATTGTCAAACACATTATTAATAAAAGAAAAATAACAAAAAATTTCTGCTCATAGAAATATCTTTGAATGATTAAAATCATATGCAATAAATCTAAAGCTTTTAGCATGATTTCTAGAATGTTAATAATGCTTAATATGAAGCATCCTAAAGACACAGAGACATTGCTGAAATGTAAAATAAGAAGAAGGAATATGAAAGAAACAACTTTCACATTTTACTTTCCTGTAATTTGTAAAGTGTATAGGAAGGTATAGGAAATGAATGCTGCCATCTAGACAAAAAGTATATTTTAAAAGATAGGATGGACCAAATGACCCTTATTCATGTTATTAAAATGTCTTCTGGCCTTTAGTTTATGTAATATCATTATTGGAAGTCATGTTTATTTAAAGTACTTCTAAAATATAGGTAATCGTTTCAACAGAAAAAGCTACTAGCATTCTATTGGAATGCCTCATACTGTTTCTATTGCTACAAATCTTTAAATAGTGGAAAAGTAAAATTCTTATGAAAGACTATAGTTAAAGTAGTGATAGCTGGTAGTTCAAAGCCTTTATAAGATGAAAGGATTGCTTGATAATAACAAAACCCACACCACTAATGCATTGTGAACACTTTCCAAATATTTGATATTTAAGCAAATACTACGAAAACAACAAAAGCAAAAATAATTATATACAGCTATTAAAGTCTGGTGTTACTACCAATTCCTCATAACTGGGATGCCAGTGAGATTCCAAAATAAAGTAAAATGTCTCCTGGGTCTGTTCAGATCCTCTTCTCACACCATCCATGTCATTTCCATCCCCAAAGGATCAGTCATTGGAAACACATTTGCCGAAAAGAATGAGCCAAATGGCAAAAACTGAAAAAGGGGCCAAAGAAATTGCAGGCTACAGGAACTCAGCCAAGAAAACACAAAATACCAACAGGAGGTTGTGTGGGGGCAGCCAAAAGTCAGAGAAAGCAAGGTTGGGGGTGACGACTGGTTGGTGGCACCTATGTGAATGCCAATTGGGAGATTTGAATGAGCCAGTCAGTCAGCAAGTGGTGATGGAATAAGGTTTGACTCTCTAAGGAGCTAAATGTGCTCAGACACCGTCTTTGCCCTCAGACTTCCTACCACCATCCAAACTGTTATAATAGACAATAGAGGGAGGCTGATGTTTTCCCAGTTTCATCTTTTGAAAAGCGGTTCTTCAGTCCTCTGCTCATTTGAGTTCAGTCAGAGGCTCCCGGATGCACTTCCTCGGTTTGCATCCCTGAGGTCCACAGGTCCAGCTAAACCAGTTCTCTTTTAACTCCTGCCCTAACCAGCTCATCTCCATCCCCATGGAACCCCATGGCCAAGAGGCCATTGCTAGCAGCCTCTATTCTAACTTCTCCATCCTGATGACAGGGAGTGGAGAATGACTTCTCTGTCCTGATGACTGAGCAGGAACCTGCTGGTCAGCCCTGGCTGAAAGCAGCGGACATATGGACAGGGAAGCTGAAGATCCCAAGCTGCAGGATTGATTCCGTGTTCCATGGAACTAAGAGCAGGAATTGTCCTCTCAACCACACCTGCTGGGTGATGCAGGGGTGACAGAAAAGACCCTAACCTGGCTCTACTCCCAATTTCTGCCCTATGTGTTCCAGATCTTGTTGGCCAAGTCTTTTTTTTTTTTTTTTTTTTTTTTTGAGACAGAGTCTTACTGTGTTGCCCAGGCTAGAGTGCCATGGCGTCAGTCTAGCTCACAGCAACCTCAAACTCCTGGGCTCAAGCAGTCCTACTGCCTCAGCCTCCTGGGTAGCTGGGACTACAGGCATGTGCCACCATGCCCGGCTAATTTTTTCTATATATTTTTAGTTGTTTCACCAATTTCTTTCTATTTTTAGTAGAGGAGGGGTCTCACTCTTGCTCAGGCTGGTCTTGAACTCCTGAGCTCAAACGATCCTCCCGCCTCAGCCTCCTAGAGTGCTAGGATTACAGGCATGAGCCACCGTGCACAGCCCGGCCAAGTCTTAATGACAAAAAATATTTCATGGAAAATATGGATTTTGGATGGGTTGACCTAGTTTACAGTCATTTTTACTATTTAATATAAGCTTGGGCACCAATGAATAATGGTAGCAATATCAGATACCTGAGCTAGAATCACAAGCCTCTTCTATAAGGAACCCTCAAAACTTCTGCACATTCTCAGCTTCACTTACTTTTCTACTCCTTTCTTTGGTAGACAACAAAGAATACCATTGCTTTGTCTCATAAGAAATAAACAGGTTGTAAGAACATAAACTTCCCTACCACCTCTAGGTCATTTATTCATTCAACAGAGATTTATTGAGCACCTGTCATGTCCCAGGCATTATGCTGTGTAGTAGAGATTCTAGACAAGAATAAGTCTTGGCCAACATTTGAGGAATAGCTGTCTTTATCTTTTGGTCAATAAGCAAGGATGTATGGCATCCTGGTGGTCATTATCCTGAAGGAATTCAGGGCTCAGGTGGACCCCACATCGTCACTTTTACCTGATCACCTCTAATTTCACAATGTTTGTTCCCTTCCTCCTTCCCCTGTTCCCTCCCGTGGCCACCGCCTGTCATCCTGTTCTCATCTAGCCATTCTCCAGGCCTGACATGTTAAATTTCCATGCTCTACTCTCTCATCTCTACCTCTTGTCCACCTTGCTCTCTTATTCCCTTTTTCCTACTGAGCTTACTCTTCAGCCTTGTTGAGTCCTCCAATATGGTTTATTCCTCCAATTTATTTTTCCTCCCCTATTTACTATAACCATACCTTAAGGCATACCTTTACTGAAACCCAAGCTCCCTTGCCTCTTGCCATGGCATTTTGCTTTTTCTAGGAATATGCCACCTCTTAACCAATTTAGCTAATCATCTTCTTTGCTCCATATTCGGGTTGCTAAGCGCCATCAGATAAAAAGATTTTGCAAATGAACTGAGATGAGGGAATTTGAATACCTACATATTTATGACCTAGAACCCTGGTTGTATTTTCAATGCTGGTAAACAGTTCTCTGTGTTTTTGAGTGGCTTCTCCTCATATTCCATCTTGAGGATGTTTCATATCTTTGTAAGTCTGTTCAACTATTTAGTCCTGCTACTTCTTCCTCCCCTTCCTAGTTAATGGTCTCACCTGCTGCACAAAGAAAATAAAGGTCACGGATACAAGCTGCTGTCAGTGGTTTTCTGATTCTATACAGGTTGATGTCTATGCACGGGCAAGTGCAGACTAAAGGAGTATTCTAGTCCCTGACCTTGCTCTGTCTGGTCAGTGTTTGGGGTGAGGAAGTTCAAGGTTCTCTCTCTACATCTATCCTCCCATTTTTCCCTTTCATCTCCATGCAACACTCTCTTTCCTTCTGTCTACAGTGAATCCCTCTGCTCTGTTGTGTACCCCAACCCCTTCCTTCTCTTTGGAACCCTATCATGTAAAGACAATCTTTTACTTCTCACTCCCCATTGCCTGCTTTTCTCAGCCTATTCCCATGAATAAACCTATTCCATGTTTCAGATTCTCCCCTTTGACTCCAAATCTCCCTCTAACTATAGTCCATCTGCTTGTTTTCTTTCTTAGAAAAGTTTTTTTAAAGAGCAACCAAGAAAAAATATGTATCATGTTTTTATCCTGATGGTAAAGCTAATGTCTTCATTTTTAAAAACTTTGAAAAACAGATGAAAATAAAAGTCATTCATAACCAACCACACAGGAAAAAACCCTTTTAACATTTTAGTGGAGTCCTTATCAATCTTCCCATTTCCCAACATTTTATTTTGTGCCAGGTGTTCAATACATATTTCATGGGAAAATTAGTAAATAAGTGAATAAATAAGTAGATGGATAAATAAACTCTTCTTGATGAAAGCAAGTAGAGCAAGTTTTTATTGTTCAAAATTTCCAACAACTTCTCACCACTAGTTGTTTGTCATTCTGCCCAGTATAGAATGAATTTCTCCAACAGCCGCAGCCAAAACCACCCACGGACCTGTTACTGCCAAAGGAAATCCTTGTACCTCCCTTCTCTCAGGCCCCAGGGATTTCAGAAGAGAAAGAAACTTGGAATTTGAAAGCAGTTGGAGGCTCTTCAGGAGGATAAAAGTCAAGCTGTTCGGGGAAGAGAAAGAATTTACTTCCACAAACACTCCTAGAAGAGAGCCCTTTACACCCATATTCTTGTCCATGATGGCCCTCAAGCAGTAGAGAAAAGAAGTCAGGGAATGAAGAATTCAGTGAAATAGGGCATCCTCAGGAACCTTGATTGTCACAGAACAGTGTTCACTCCAGTGAGGAGAGTCACCCATCTTGAATCTCTTGCCTTGTAGAAGCACTCGTTAAAGACTAAGCATTGCCAAATTCAAATGAAATAGGATAGGCGAAGGATTAGTTTGATAACTCAAATGGTGTTCTCTATTAGCCTTTCCAGCAACCAGCCCACATAAACTGCTGAAGTAAAGACTCCAGATTTTAAAATGCTAGTTTCATAGGACATAGTGACAGGTGTGAAGCAGGAAAAGCAACTGAAAAGTTATGCAAACCCGTAAAACAGGACCTTCTCCCCTATTGCTAGAGAAGAAGATACTGAGCTGACGGGAGAGAAGGCGTGGATATTTTAGAAGAATGTAAGAAGAAGTGTGAAGTGTTTGTCCCTTGTTATCACAAACTTGTCACCACCTCCCCCGCTTCTGAAACTGGATGGAAGGTGGGGGATTAGGAAAGGAGAGAAGTAGATTCAAGTGTGTCGCCTTTGAAATCTGAAGCTCCAAAGAACAGGGAGGGACATCAACATTCTAAAATGTATCTCCCAAAAGTTCCTCTCATATTCAGGTTTGGTGTAGGGAAACTATACCTTTCTGTGGGCCCAAAATTAGCCGGAAGAAGGAGCCAACATACCAGCAATCCCTCCAGCAGAGTGGTGGGTGGCCTGGCTTTGATGACTGGGGGGAGCAGGAATGGCTGCATCTCTGGGGGTTCACCTACATTGGGAAACTATGCAGAGCTCCCAAAGGCAACCCCGAGACCACTCAATGACCACTCTATAGAGCCTGCATTGAACATCACCATCCACACAAAGGATCCTAGCAGATGGTGGCACAAGCAAAACAGCAGAAAAATAAACACAGATGCCACACAGAAGTGACCAGCCTGTGAGACCAGGCAGAAGCAAGCCCTTTACACCACCAGTGTGGTCAGTCACACAAGTGGGTTCTTCCCCCAAAACACACTCACACAGGTACCTACACAAACACTTACATGTAGACACAAACACACACCTACACACAAACACACAGACACAAACATACACATACCCACAAAGACACAGATACACACAAGACACCAAACACACACAGACACACAGACACACAGACAGACACACACAGAGACATATCTCCATCAGGCCGCAGGCAGTACCAAAAAGAGGGAAAGAGAGAATAATTTAAGTGGGTCTTGTGAACTGGACAGTAACTAAGAAAAAAGTCCTAAATTTGAATGAAAGATCACTGGATTAGACTGGATTTACTTGGAAAAGCCGAGATAAGTTTTCCACTATTAGTGGAAATTTAGCTCAGCATCTAGATAATTGCATTCTATATTAAATTTTTGTGTCCAAGTTGAACATAGTGCATAAAAAATTTATACTCATTAAATAAAAAAATGATGTGTCAAATTAAAAATTCCTTACAAGGGAAACTGAGGAGAAAAGTCAAAAACTATGACTATACCCCAGTGGGATTTTAAATCATGAAGTCACAACTCCTCAAGTGTTTTACCATAAATCTAAATGTATGAAATTAGATTAACAATCACTTTACTAAAATTTTTTGAAAAGCCAAAGTCATAAAAAATAATGATCAGATTGTAAGAAGAAAACATAAAATAGAATTAATTTAAAAAATTAATCCACATACCCATCCAGCACATTTAACAGGTTTTTTTTACTGTTGTTGTTCATTGATAGGAGTGAATATGACAAAGTCCCTAAATTCAAGGAGTTTATATTCCACTTTATACCACAAGCATGCATGGAAATTACAAAAAACAATGCATACTGCCGAAGTTAGGAATGATGTGAAAGATGCAGACGAGGCCTAATCAGCAAGGCAGAACTTTGTAAAGGACACAGGAACCAGCTAACTCTTGCAGAGGCTTAGGGCAGTTCTGGGACAGCCAACACACTAGAGAAAGAATTAAAATTAAGGATGTCATCCCACTTTAACTTTTAACTTTATTATGCGGAGCAATTTTCATGTAAGTAAATGAAAAATAATAAATAGAATTAAATATACTTGACATTTTAGCACTTACCATGGCTCTACAGATGTATGTTAAGCAGTTACGATGTTTAAAAAAAAAGCAAAGAAAGAGAGAGGAGCAGCATAGCTGCATGTAAAGCAGAAAAGTTTTAATTTTAAGAGAATTTATAGAGGAGAGTTTATTCAATTTAAAGTCCTGTAATACGAAAATTCCTAAAATGGGAACCAAGTCAAATTATTACTCATGTGTTAGTCTATCTCAAGTTTTTTGTGAGGGTTAAGTAAACCTATAATGGGAAAAGAAGACAATTTTCCTAAATGAAGCCTCTTACTCTGTGTATCATACCCAAAGGAAATAGTATAAGTGCTAGTGCTTGAAACTTTTTAAATGAACTGAGATTATCACTGTCAAATGCCTTGTGGGGACAGCTCTGGCACTAGGAGGGAGAAAGAAAATGGATGATCTAATGGCAGGTCTTTTCTTTGTCCAAAATGATGAGTGTGTGAAGTGAGTGAATCATTTCTAAATGAACTTTTAAAAAAATAAGCGAATATGAGAAGAATGAAAGTAGCTGTTATTCTATTAGAATGCAGCTGAATTCGAAATGTCATGTTTGAAATGTATCCCGTCTTCACACAGGGGAGAATTATACTCCAACAAAAAGCAAGAGGCCAGAACTGTGTGTGTGCATGTTGTTTTGGTTGTTGTTTGTTTTTTCTTTTTCTTTTTGTCTGGGAAAGAAAAAATTGAATCCTCCAAAAGCAGCTCTGGTTTGCAAGCTGTCCATGAAACCTTCAGCTGGGATGGAGTTAGCAGGGATGCAGGCTTTGGGGAAAATTAACCATGAAGAATGCAGAAAACAAACGAACAAAAAATACAGGGAATATTTCCATTGTTAATAAATGTTCCAGATAAGTGGATTTAAGAGCAAGTAAAGGTTCTAAAGCATGTTGTGAAAATATATACGGTACAGTAAAGTTAGCCTTTTTGTATTTGAACCCAGTCCATGTGAGTATTCACGATTGCACTATTGTAAAGATAACATCCTAGCAGTGAAGCAGCCCTAAAACTGAGTGGGACAAGGCTCAGTGGATACTGCAGCATTTGCCAACTTGAAAATTACCCTAAGGTCAGGATTTTTTGTTTTGTTTTTCCACTACTTGCCTCTTTCTCAGAAAGGTGCTATAAAGTATGTGCAGCAACATGACTTGTGAAGCATAATTCATTTGGAAACTGTGCTCTATCACGTATGATGGTCAATGATTTTATTGCAAGACCCTAAATCAGCTTCGGCTCTCACCAACCCCCTCCTTGAGTATTTAACATCAAGGCGGGGACTAGCTGTTCTTACAAATGGAAGAAGCTTGTCCTCCCAGGTCTAAGGAGACTAGCCATCCCTTGCTTGAATGTCATGTAATGTCCCACCTGGGACACATGTCTTGTGAGGGGTATAAATTCTCATCAGGACCAACCCCAACCACCCCCTATTGCCATTAGACCCAATACTAAGGTCACATCTCATGCTGTTCTAAGAAGAGAAGAAGAAAGTTTGAACTAGGAAGAAATACCTTACATACCAAAAGAATTGTGAGATTTTACTCGTATATATAGATATAAACATGAGACCAAACAGAATGGGCTATAACCCTGGAATGGGCTAAATTTATTGACGTGGGTACACTTACCAGAGATTTGAGGTTTAATGTTGCAGCATGTGCATCTGGAAGTGGCTCGTACAATTTACTTGGTTGTTGGCTAAAATTTTGACTTAACTCTGGCCTACATTTAATAAAGTCGAGGTGTGAGAATCTCCCTAAGAAAGGAAAGCAAAGGTGAAGGAGGACAGGAATGCTACAGCAAATTTATCATGTGTCACCCATGCTCCCATCCATGCCTGCTACATCCCTTGAGAGTGCCCAGAGAATACTCCCTTTAGCAAGACATTGAGAGATACATTAGTGAGAGGAGCACTAACATTCTTGAAAAGCTCTGTCGTTGCTCTCCTGTGTAGGCTACATGTCATGGTAGAAGATGACACTGTTGAGACGACTGCCAGATTTCAGCAGGGATGACGGGATCCTGGAGTAGCAAAGCCCAAGTGACAGTGCTTAACTGCCAGAGACAAGAAGGATGAATTTACCATAAGGGCAGCAGGGCAATGTAATAATCAGAATTACTCAACCTACAGGAATCCTCAGCTTGGCTATGTCACAGTGTCCCTAGACATGAAAGAGATGGACAGCCTACTAAAATGTTACTAAATCAACATCTCAGAAAAGTCCCCTAGCTTGGTGACCAGAAACCTGACTTGAGTTAACTATGCTGGAGAATCATGGCTTTCATCCTGTTTCCAGTCCTAAGTAAATTCACAGAGCTGTTGTCTCTTGATTGAAGGGGAGGCCAGATCCCCTTGAGGATTGGCACAGAATAGACTGTAAATTTTCCTCCAAACCCTTCCCAAAAGAATCTATGCTGTTTACTAGAGTGACTGGACACTCAAGAAAAGGAAATACTCGAGACTTTTCAGGAATTACTAGACATTAGAGGATGTCCCTAGACAGTTGAGATGGAAGAAGCTTAGCAATATTATCCCCAGTCTTCCTATTTTACAAATAAAGGAATTAAATCCCAAAAAGGTTACATGCTTTGTCTGTGATCCATAAATGGCAGAGCCAGAACTAGAATCCAGCGCTCATTCCTCCATTCCAGATCTCTCTCTCAGCCACTAAAATGCATGTGGTAAGCCATTGCTTCCAGGGATTTTGCACTTTGCAATGATCAAACAGCTGACTCTTCCGTTATAGCCTGGAGCTTTTAATTTACAGCTTTAATTTTTCATCTCCCTTAGATCAGAACTGTGATGAAATGAGATATAAATCTTTTAAAATACTTTGAATGAAAAGGAATTAAATGCCAAAAGAGCTCAGTGCCAATCCTTTTATACAATCTCCACTCTGTTGCTCATTACTTTCAATTCCTCAAAACAAATAAGGAAATAAGAAAGCGAATGAAGATAAGGGCTTTTAAAAGAATTATTTATTAATGGAAAAAAAATATACAACTAAATCAATACCTAAAACAGACATCTCTCTTCCTTTCTTTCTCATATCAGTTAATTTGCTGTACTAGAGGAATCACCATGCTCACGACCCATATAAACTTATAAATTTGTATAAATAAAGCAGCAGTGGGCATCAACAGCATGCTGTAAGCAACAAGAGAGAAATATAGAAGAATTATAAAATCAGAAACAAGAAGTCAATGAGCAGGGCAGTCTCAGGACGTTTAGCACTGTGGCCAAAAGTCCCGTCCACTTTAGTAGTCCCTGATGGCAGGAATAAGCTTAATAAGAAGTGCACAGAACATTTTTGAAGAAAGTAACAATACATTATCAAAACACAGTTTTTTAAAAACTTCTTAAAAATTAAGAGATATTCTTTGTTTCTGAATGAGAAGACTCAACATTTTAAAGGTGTTAGTTGGTCCTAAATTAATGTACATGTCATGCAATTACAACTGAAAGTCTAAAGAGGATTATTATTTTATTTTATACAATGACTCTGTGTATGAAAATATGCATACATTTTAGAAAAAAAGAGGAGGATGTATGCTCCCAAATATATCTGATACCACAACATTTTTTAAGAATGTACTGATTTAAATAGTTCAGAACAGGGTCAAGAGTAGGCAGGTAAATTAAACAAAACAGAAATCCCCCAAATAGACCCTTATATGTATAAAAATTTAGGCTTTTATAAGAAAATGCTTACAATACATGGAGAGGGCAAATATTATTTAACAAATAGTTCTGGGACAATTGGATAGCTATCTGGAGTTGGAGGTGGTTTGAATTAAATTAAATTCCTGCATCAAAGTGTGTACGAAAATATATTAAAGTTAAATGTAAAAATTAAATCCCTCCTATATTAGTTTGCTAATATACTGCAAACTGGGTGACTTACACAACAGAAATTAATTTTCTCAGCATCCTAGAGGACAGAAGCCCAAGACCAAGGTGTGGGCAGAGTTGGTTTCTTCTGAGGCCTGTCTCCCTGGCCTGTAGATGGCATCTTCTCCTTGTGTCTTCACACTGTCTTTCTTCTGTGCACGTCTGTGTCCTAATTTTCTCTTCCTGTACAGACACTAATCATATTGAATAAGGGACTACCCTAATGACCTCATTCTAACTGAATTACCTCTTAAAAGATCCTAATAGATTTTGGGTATTTGTCTCCTCCAGCCCTCATGTTGAAATTTGATCCCCAATGTTGGAGGTGGGGCCTGGTAGGAGGTGTTGGTCATTAGACCAAATCTCTCATGAATGGCTTGGTGCCATCCTCACTCTAATGAGTGACTTCTCATTCTATGAGTTCCCATGAAAGCTGATTATTAAAAAGAGTCTGGCACCTCCCTTCCTTCTCTCTTGCTCCTCTTCTCATGCGATATGCCAGTTCCCCTTTGCCTTCTGCCATGAGTAGAAGCAGGCTGAGGCCCTCACCAGAAAGAGATGCTGCCACCATGCTTCTTACAGTTCACAGAGCTGTGAGCCAAATAAACTTCTTTTCTTTGTCAATTACCCAGCCTCAGGTATTCCTTTAGAGCAATGCAAACAGACTAAAACAGACCCTATCTCCAAACACAGCCACATTCTGAAGCATGGTACTGGGGTTTAGGACTTTGACATATGAATGCGTTGGGGAGGGATTCAGCCCATACACTTCCTCTTCTTCTTCATCTTCTCTTTCATTCCTTTCACTTTCCTTCCCTTATTTAACTTTTCATTCCTAAAGCCATTAGCTGGGGAAGAACAAGTTTAGGTGTTCACAGAAAATACAGAGGAGATGCAGTAACCCAGAGTCAGGTGTCAGAGCCCCAGTGGGATCAGAAGGGCACCCGTGTTGGGGGGGTGGGGGGTAACTTTGTTATGGGGGTCTCAGAGTTTGAGCAGCGTGAGAATATTTACATTTTGGGGGAGGAGAATGTCAATCAAGCCAACCATAGGGGGTCAGACCTCAGCAGAGTGAGGAAGATATATGCCCATGGCCATCGGGTGTTGGAGCTCAAATGGGGTAAGAAGGTCATTCACATGAGGGGCAGCCTGACATGGAAAGCCAAGGAGTCCACTGGACTGAAGAGAAGCAGCAGAGATGAAAGACTGGGTAAAAAATAATGCTAGCGAAGACAGTTACAGAAATGAAAAAAGAGAAAACTGGAATGAACCTTCTGGGATTTGGATGATATAAGAGATGTAAATATAGATATTATGTTCTCTAGCTCTATCCACTGAAAGGGTCTAGGAGCCGTGACATCCCAATAGCAATGAGCACACCCAGTACCCATATTTTGGCTTCTAAATACAATTTCTGCTAAAAGGAACCAGAGACCTTGGAGAAATGGCTGCTTTCAAGGCTGGGCAGGGTAAGTACCAGATGAGCCTGAAACGAGCATCTCATTGTGCCATAAAATAAGAAAGTGGTCGAATAATGAAGGGGCATGCCAAAAGGACACAGAAGCCAATACGCATGAAATGAACTGTCACTGGCCAAATAAAGAGTCATTTGAGCATCAAAATAATTGATAGTAATAATTTATAACTCATAAAATAAAATAAAAATCCTGAATCTGTATCGATATGAATAAATAAGTGAATGAATTAAAAGTTTGATAAGAAATGGATTCAAAGTACCTCCACACAAAATATGTGTTACTTACAAAGGGGAAAAGAGTAACTTTACCATACAGAAGCCTGGCAGCAGCACCTTAATCAAGGGATCAAAATTAAGGTCATAGATCATTAATGGAGCAAATCGAAATCATGTGCCACCTGATAGGGTTCAATGAGAAGAATTCAGCATCACCTCTGTGATATTCCTGCCAAAACAAAATGTATAATTTCAATTTTGTTATGAGGTAATATCAGATAAAACCAAAGTGAAAGACATTCTACAAAAAAAAAAAAATTGGCCTGAAATCTTCAAAAACATCAAGACATGAAAATTTTAAAAAGGTAGAGGAACTTTTCCAGACTGAAAGAGATTAAAAAATACATGACAACTCAATGTGATTTTGGATTAGAGCCTCTTAATGTGAAGAACATTACTGTAATAGTTTCCAAAATTTGAGTAGGATTGAAGGATTGCATGGGAGTAGTATTAATATTTATTTCTCCATGGGTTTGAGATGAGTTAAATTAATGAATACTGAAGATTTTAGGGGTGATGGAGCATATATCAGCAACTTACTCTCAAATGATTTAAAGAATAAGTATTCTCTGTACTGTTCTTACAGCTTTTCTCTCAATTTGTGATTGATTTTAGGAAAAAACTCTAAAGCTTTAAAATAATTAGATCAAATGAAGAACTTCCTAAGCAAAATAGCAAAGAAAGAAATCATTTTGAAAAAGACTGATATGTTGTTTCAAATTCTATATATCCAAAAACATACCAAATTTAAAGGAAATAGCAAAGTGAGAAAAAGTATTTGCAACATTTTAACCAAACCTAATTTCATTCAGAGAGGCAGTGTATCTAGCTGTGGATGCTGTATTGGGCCACCCAGATGCCCCCTTCAGAACCGAGGCATTTATTCCCCCAGTTTCTGGGAGTGTTGGCAATCGCTGCTCTCAGCTGAGCCATTTCTGAGAAATTGTCTCCAGCCAAAGAGAGCCACATTGCCCAAGTTCACACTCCCTCCCCAGGCGCAGTTTGCAGCCTTAACTGGTCAATACAGAACAAAAAGGTCCAGCACCCTGAACTTTAAGTGGCCAAACTCTGAAGGTCTGCACCATCACCAAAATGGTGGCAGAGAGAGTGACTTTATTGGAACTGCATCTCCATTTAATTCTTCCCTCTGCCCAGTACTTCTTCCTTTTCCACAGGTAAATTTCCTGCATGCAAATACCCATTTCAGAGTCTGTTCCCCAGGAACTCAACCTGAGACAGCAGACAAAATGTACCCTGCCCAAAACTGATTTCCCAGGCTCCCTTGCACAAGTGAGGTGTGTGCATTAACGCCATCTGATCAATGAGTTTCTGAATGAAGCTCCTAGGAAGGATCTTTAAAAGTGGGAAGACTCAGCACATTCCTATTCCCTTTACCTTCCTCCCTTCTTCCTGCCTAGAATATGGATACAACGTACAGAGACAGATCAACCATCCATGAGAATAAAAGCCACTCACTAAGGATGGCAGAGCAGAAAGCTAAAAGGAACCTGGGATTGCTGTGTAGCCCTTGACAGCCTCCCTGCCAATTTTGTGTTAGGGAGATGTAAATGAAAAACCCACTTATATCATGTCAGCCACTAAACAGTCAGGTCTTCTGTTACTTAGAGGTGCATGCATTTCTAACAGATACATGAATTTACAACAAGCTGGCATGTGTCCTTGTAGTTACATGCTGCCCTCTTTCCAGTGTCACAGCCAAGTTCTGAGTTTGAGGCTTCTCGATAGACAAAATCTAATGACTCTTCTGAATCACTTTTAGCCATCAGAAGCTGTGCATAGCAACATGGGTGACTTCTGTTCTTTATTACACAAGATCATGATTTCGACTTTTCAGCATCTTTAGGACTGTCAATGAAATCTCAAGGTATATTGAAGATATTAACTCCATTTTCCGGTCAATTTTTTCCTTAATTGACTTCCAAATCAAATGAAGTTAAATAGTCTTTACTGGAAGTCAGACAAGTTTTTAACAGAGATGTGTTTGTTATCTGTGCAGTAATCTCCTATAACACACAAAAAGAGCAAGCTCTTCGAGTTTTGAAAATACTGTGATCTATTCTGAGATAACTTGGCAATTTCTACTATTTCTCATTGCATTGTGTATTGAATGGCATGCATTTTTTGACAGAAACAACTTTTGTTTTACTGCTACATTATGTTATAATGTTTTTTGAACACGTTTATGTGACAATAATCCAGATTTAGAACTCAACCATTTGTGTGCCATAATTTTACTGAGGTGGTAATTACATGAACTCATGACATCTGTGGGTAGCATGGTTTTTGCATGTACAATGACAGCTATGTCATAAGTTTTTCCTATGCCTGAAAAATAACTTTTTCCACACTGCACTCCAATTGTAGATATATTATGAAGAGCAAAATGCACATCTTAGAAATGTGGGTATTGGGTATCAATACACATTTTTTAACCTAGACACAATCATATTACAGTATCATTATATAACTTCCTTTCTCTCTTAACAATATAAGATAGTCATCTTTTTATCAGTAATCATAGATCTACACATGCTTTCTAAAAGGATATTTATCATATTTACTTAATAATTTCTAAATTTATGCACATATGAGGGATTTCTTTTATTGTTTGTTTCATGTATAAATATTGCTAAAATGACCATCCTTGGACAAATACTGTAGAATAAGTTTTTAGAATTGAAATTACTGGTTTTGAGGGTATATGTATCTTTAATGTAAATTGATACTGCCAATTTGCCCACCAAAGATATTGTATTAATTTATTCTCCCTACAACAGGTTATGAGAGTATAATGCTTCTTCATATGTTCACCAATACCAGTATTATCAATCTTTAAAATGTTTACCAATTGTATAGACAAAAAGCTTTTCCTCGTTTTCTTTTAATTTATGTATTTTTAAATTTGTTGGCCAATTGTACTTCATCTGAATTGTCCGTTTGTATCTCTAACCCATTTTTCTATTATATTAACAGCCTCCTCACTTATTGATATGTATGATATCTTTATGTTTTTGCATATTAACTCTTTGTTTTATATGTTGTAAATATGTAAACTTATTTAACACTGATTATAGTGTCATTTGCCATGTCAAAGTTTTAAAATTTTATGTAATTAAATCTGTCAGTATTTTCTCTGTGGCTTCCAGTAACCTAGCTTTCATAAGCTTTAGAATTATAAAAATGCTCATTTCCCAATGAATGCCACAGTATCTTAGAGGCTTTTTGTGGGCATTAAGTGGTTTAATTTTCATTTATTTGTAGTAGACAATTATTTTAACTTTTAGTTGACTCTTAAGTGCAAAAGGCTTTTAGAAAAATATTTTTAAATTTCCAAATTTCAATTTTCCAGAAAATTAAAGAAGAGAGAATTCTTCCAAACTCTTCTGTGAGGCCAGCATTACCCTAATACCAAAACCAGACAAAGATACAACAACAACAAAACCTTTAAGCCAATATCCCTGATAATCATTGGTACAAAAATCCTCAACAGAATACTAGCAAATCAAATCCAGTAGCATATTAAAAATCATTCACCATGATCAGATGAGATTTATTGCAGGCATGTAAGGACAGTTCAACATACACAAATTAATAAATGTAATACCTCACATCAATAGAATGAAGGATAAAAACCATATGATCATCTCAATAGATGCAGAAAAAGCATTTGATAAAATTCAACATCACTTCATGATAAAAACTTTCAACAAGTTAGGTATAGAACAAACATTCCTCAACACAACAAAGGCCATATGTGACAAATTCACTGCTAAAATCATACTAAATGGGGAAACATTGAAAACTTTTCCTCTAAGATCTAGAACAAGACAAAGATGCCCACATTCACAACTCCTATTCAATATGG
>RJWJ010015779.1:0-35626 GCA_004363605.1 Indri indri
AAATACTCACAATAAAATGGTAAGAAAGAGAAAGCACATTGAAATGTGTGGCGGAGTGAATGGAGAAGGAGAGTTAGAGTTAGCCAGCTTAGACATTTCTCTCAAGTTACCACTACTCTGACCCACTGCTAATTGTGAAACTTCAATTACTCATGTCATTTGGCTTGCTCAGGATATCCAAATCACGTCTCCTTCTTTATTTACCCCGTAGACATCTTGTAAGAATCGATTAAATCTCATGTCCTCCTTTCCCTTTCCCTTACTCATCTGCTCAGGTGGTCTTTCCTTTTTGAACTGCTATAAAATTTATGTCTTAATTTAAACACCATAAGAGTATCATTCAGGAATTGTAATTTTAAGCAGCAGACTAGGACTCTGTCTTTTTTAACCCGAAAAAGAATTTATTAAAAGAAAAAAGTTAGGAAGACTGGCATATCAGAATGAGATAAAGAGATAAAACCAAGAGATGTAAGATGGAAAGAATTATAGCCAAACTCCATTCAGCAAAGAGACTTCTCACTGTTTAACACTTGGCACAGCCTCTACCACCTATAGCTAGCTCTTTGCCTAGATCCTTTTGACAATGACACTGCCACAGTTGCCCCTAGAAACGTTACCCTTTCTACCACTTGTTCAAGCACAGATCCAAATCTAAAGTTCCTAGACTCCTTTCCATCTCCGCCCTCACCATTGGTTAGACTCAGATCTTAGAAGACAGTCCTAGCTTCTAGGGAGCTGGGAAAGAAAGCAGAATTTTCAGCTTCTATACTGCGCAGCATGTTCTCCCTCCCATTGGTATCAAACTGAACATAATTATAGAAAATTCCCCCAAAGTAGGATGGATAACCAAAATAAGAATATCATTCACAATAATAATTAACTTTTTTTTTCAGAAGAAATTTGTTGTCCATTGAAGCAGATTGTAAACTCTTTGGGCATACTAAATTTTGTCCTAGGTTTCTTATCCCCCACTCGAGCTAGCACAGTTCTTACTGTGGTTAATCACATCATTAACCCCACTTCTTCACCCCTTCATTATTCCTATTCTTTGCTGGTGACTTTTCAGTTTCTCCCACTAAGGAACAGAGTATATTTCCCTGACCCTTGTCTTTGGATATTATCATGTGTCTCATTTAGCCAATAGGATTAAGCTGAAACAAGTCTGTGCATGTTTGAAGCCTGGGCTTTAAGAGGCCCTGTGCTTTACTGCTTGTGTCTTGTGTTCCTACCATTGCCACGAAAGCAACCTGTTTGGACTAAATGTTGGCCCTAGTGGGGAAGAAACTTGTTCAGTACAGAGACAAGCTGTAGAACACCAGCCCCACCTAGATCATTCAATCCAAATGAATGTGAGCTAAGTAAATACCTGTTGTATGCTGGTGAGTTTTAGTGGTTTGTTATGCAGAAGTAACTAACTGATATAAATGTTTGAGATTTTTTTTCTATATCAAAAAGGTCACATAAAAATAGCAATGTTTCAGGTTTAAGTTTTTCAGTGAAATAAAGGAGAATATGTTCTCTTGTATATATCACCTTCCAAAGTCCTTTTATAAAAGCATTTTATCTATACTGAGTATCTCTGTCTAGATGTCTTTTTATGCAGAAAACTTAAAAGGTTCTCTCTTTATGTGTTAAGTTAATCCTTCCAAGCTGAACATTCCTGTCACATACTCAATTTTAAGGGTAGCAGCTCAAGGTTATTATTGAGTGAGCCAAATAAAAGGAAAAAAACAGTACCAAGTTTGGACTTCTACATCCATCCAGCTGTATAAAGGAACAATATTGAATTAAATCACAAAGATCTTTTGCTCAAAGTCTCATGAATAAGGTTATAAACCCTGTGGGGCCCTTTGGGATACCATACCTTGATAACTATTGTATAAAGTGACAGAGCAGAGCCCTTTACAAGAAAAACAATGATGAAAAAAGAGGGCTAAATTTAAATCATATCATTTTCCTTTTTCCTCATAAAAATTCATTTGAGGTATACAGATATGCATGCAGACACATAGTAACTTTTAACAATCACTGCATATTTGATAATTTAATATTAAAAATAGGGAAAAAGTAACATCACAGAAAAATGTGCTAAAATATTAGGTTACACAAAAAAATAAAAAATGGTAAAATAGAAATGTCAAAGATAAAAATGAGTAGTGCTATTGTTATATGTTCAGTTTATTGTAGGGAGATAATGTGTTTTACACCCTACATGATATATAATTGGAACTGGGATTGTTATGTAATTAAGATGCACGCTGCTTTCCATTATAATCCCCACCCACTAGAGAGATGACAGATGGATAATTTCGAACTTTAGCTGCAGAGAGGGAATGGGCTTATTGCTTCATCTGTCAGGTAAGCCACTTTGCAGTTATCTCTGACTTCATTAAAGCTTTCCCGTCTTAGAAGAAATACATTTCAATATGGAAAATAGGTTGTTTGGGAATATTTTTGCTTGACCTCTCTCATTGCTTCAGCTGTCCTATGTCAAATTTCTACTCAGAACTCTCTACAAAGTCAGTGATAAATTTGGCAGTATTCCTGCAACCCTCAGAAACAAGGTAATTAGACCTGGAAATTCAATCATCTCTACATATCTAAACATTTTCTTTTCTTCCAGGCTGACACAAAACAAAGTACAAATTAGATTAACGTTTTTCGCTTTTTCTCTCCTTCATGCACTGACAATAAGCCTTCTTTCTCTGATATTATATGGCTGTTTGCAGTATAAGTTCAGGGCCAGCACACAAGACATTGACTATAATTACAATGTCATGGTCCTGTTTTTCAGAGAAGACCTATTTTATTCGAATTAAATTTAAAATGTACTTAATTATAAGGCACCACATCTTATTTTTAACATACTTCACACTGTAAAGCACTGGGAAAATGGCAGGCAATTTTAAGTACTTTTTAAAGGTTGACCTATACCATATGAACATGACAATAATAAATGGCGGGATGATATTTAGGTGGAAGTAATGGAAGGAAACTCCTGTGGCCATCATATGCCAGCAAATCAATTTATGGAGTCAGCAAATTGAATAAACCATATAAAGAGCCCTGGGATAGTTTATCTGTTTGTTTGTTAAAGGGAAATTCATTATGGACTATGTTTACAGTCATTGGGTGTAATTAAAGCAGTTTAGTCAAACGGGAGAATCTTAGCAAGAACAGTTCTATGTACATCTGAATATGGCAAAAATTAATGCAAAATCTACCAATGAATAATCTTTATGAGAAGTTTTCAGATGTAAGTTTACTATTTAATGCATCACAACTTTTAAATTTACTAAATTATATTAAAATGATTCAGAGTTTAAGTCTTAAATAAAAACTATAGTATGAGTTATCATGGGACTTCTATTATTTTTCAGATCTAAGATGTAATATTCTTGTTTAGGTAACCTGGAAATCAGAAAAGCACCTGCTAACCTAAGAATTGTCAAATGAAAGTTTAAATCCTGTCCATTGAAAACCATAAGCACTTTTTCCCAAGTTTTAAAAATCAAGAAATTTCTGTTTGTACATATGTTAGCTGTTCAATAGATCGAACACAATTGTTTGCATTTAAGGCTTTGTGTGTGCACACATTTGTGTGTATATAGAATTTTACCCAATAAACAAAGCATTTCTAGCATTTCTAGCTTGGAAAATGTAATAGCCAGTTGTTTTCTTTCTCACAGCTAAAACAACACATTTCCATTTAATTAAAGTCTCAAACATAGCCTGAGTTCACATTAGAATTGGGATGTTTGCTAACTAAATAAATGGATTTGCTGGCATCTAACATTACAATAAATTGCAGACTGAGTTCTCTTTTGGCAAAATTCCCTGGAAGTTCAAGACCTTCATTTATATGTTTAAATTCAAAAGTGCTGATGAAAATAAAAAATGAAAATGAAATGGGTCAACAGTTTTGTTTCCCCTTTATATTTTATTTAACATGAGTTTCCTGGTTTCAACTCCTATCATTACATCTTCAATTTAAAAATAACACAAACTATGCAAAACTAAGTCTAGAGTTTTATATTTTATAAAAATTGTTTCGAACTCATATTTTCACTTTTCAGAGTTTTAAATCTATATTCAACATTACAGCTATTGTATTTGAATAGATGTGTGCTAGAAATAAATCTTCTAAATAAAAATGATTTTTATGATTTATTTTCTATTTTAAGCTAATTTTATTTATTATATTATGACATAAATCTGGCAAGTCTAACATTTTTTCAAAGAGAGAAAACTCTTGACTTAACAAAATATTTTATGTGCTGAAACTAGGGGAGAGATTCATTGAATCTCATAAACATGAGGAGATAAGGACCGAATGCAGTGTAGTTTGCAACATGTTGTGTGAAAGGATTTGAAGAAGATCACATCAGGCTTACCTGCCATGTTTACAGTGAGGTGTGGTGAAGAAGTAATGGAGATAATTTTAAAGAATTAAAACTTGTATTCATTTTAGAGAAGTGCAGGAGGTATAGTCATAATACAAAGAGAACTCACAACAGAAAACGCTGTAAACCTATTTTAACAATCAATAATACCAACTTTTAGAAGTAGCAGTAGTTGATGCAAAAAAGAAAAAGAAAAAATATTTATGCATACTATGCATATAATAATTATTTACACATGAATGAAAAATATATAAATACATTAAAAATTCAAAAAATATGTTATATATTTTATAAATTTATACATAAATACATAGAAATTATGTATAAATATATACCTATATGTATAAATATATATATGTGTGACTGTACATGTGTATGTGTATACATGTATGTGTAAAGATAAAATATATTTTTTCTAATTTGGCATCCTTATCAGAGAAACAGACATATGGAATGTATTAATCCTCTGACATGAAGGAAGAAAAAATGCACATTGAGTCACAAACAAATAGCTTAGATATCATTTTAACCATCAACAATGGCATAAGTTAACCTAGAAAAATTTTACCATTCTGAATACAAGTTCACCTTCCAATAGAGAAGATCTATTGCAATCTAGTGTACCATCAGTAGGGTAAAAATTCAAACAAATTTATAGAGCACATTTGGAAAAAAACACTTTTAAAATTAGATACACATGATTGTTCATCTCTCTCTGTCCTTCTCATAGTATCAAGCAGATTAACAGAAAATGTTCTGCAATTTTCTAAATAAGCCACCTGTTTCATGTGAAAACAGGGAAATTATTCTACTAACAGGATTTTTATTTTGTTGTCTGATAGTCACAAATTGGCCAAGTGAAGTAAAAGCAATTATTTGTGGCCCAGAAAAAAATTTCAAATGACTACCACTTTCACAGACCTAATAACAAAGAAAAATGTAAGAGCATAAGGCGAGACATATTTTTAAAGCTATACATTCAGAAAAATCAGGAAAGAGTAATAGTCTAGCTATAACGATAGATCACTATGCAAAGACACTAAACAAAACAGATAATCTATAAAAATATAAGGGAAAGAATTTTAAAGTGACCCAAATTGAATGAAAAAGAGTAAAAACTTTTTTAAAAACTAAGTCATTTTACAAATTATAAACAAAGGAATGACAGAAACTATCATATTTGAACTTTTCTTATTTTAAATAATTATGATATATTTAAAAAAGGATCACGTGGCTAACTGATGGGAATGCCACAAAAAGTTTAGTTTGGACATGACAGAGAAGCTTATGTGGGGTGACTCTATCCTGCGGAAAGCAACTGTGATATCCGTATAACATGGAGAAATATTTTTTTAAAGAGGCTTATGAGAAACTAACAGTGGAAACTTTTGAGGGATTGCTATTGCTGAGAGAATAGAATCACAAGCAGGTAAACAATACCTTTATCATAGCGTCTTTACTTGAGGTCATTTATTAATTCTTAGTATTTGAAATAGGTCTTGGCAAATGTTGCAATAACACTGACTGACCTGAGGAAACAAGCTGAAGATATGATTAGTCAAATTAGCTGGAAAGGGGGAAAAAGTGTGAAGAAAAGGGAAAATCATGGAAGTAACCATAAAGAAAACTACTTGTAATCTCCCTTTGAGGAAATTACTTGCTACTGAATTTCATTCGAAACAAGACTCTAATAATAACACTGTAAAGCAGAAGCAGAGAAGGGAAAGGGCTGAGTCCGGATTTTAGCAGATACTCTTCGGTGAGGCGATATGAGGGTAGAATTTAATTCTAATGTGGAGTGCTGTGGTAAATACTCCAGGTTTTCAGTTGAGACCCCCAAAAGTCATACAAACTAAATGTAATGGAAAATTGAAACAATAATGGTAAAAAAATCATAAAACCTAAACTTTCACAGGATGGAGATATTCTTCTTGTGTTCTGTATTCCTGACAGAAGAAAACTTAATCCTCACAGAAGAAAGAAGACATAGCCTAAGGTTTCTACAAATTGTAATGTATGATGGCTGAAAGCCAAATTTTTAAAAAAAACTTCATTAGGCATCTAAAAAGCAAAACTAAATAATAACAGACAAAAAAATAAAAACTTACTGTAGTAAAGGAGACACAGAAGTGATTTGGATTTTGCTATTATAAGAATGAATTTTTTAAATAGCTATGTTAATTATATTTAAACAAAATATGAATTAAATTAAAAGAAAATTTGAATCTTTCAAAAGGTATTTAATAAAAATTCTAAAACATACACTGGGGAAAAGAATTCCTATTCAATAAATGGTGCTAGGAAAATTGAAAAACCACATGTAGAAGACTGAAACAGGATCTGCACCTCTCACCTTTCACAAAAATCAACTAACAGTGGATAATAGACTTAAACCTAAAGCATGAAACTATAAGAATTATAGAAGAAATGTTGGAAAAACTCTTATAGACATTAGCCTAGGCAAAGAATTTATGAAGAAGACCCCAAAGGCCATCACAGTAATAACAAAAATAATAAATGGGAACTGATCAAATTAAAAGCTTCTGCACAGCCAAGGAAATTATCATGAGAGCAGACAACCTACCAATGGGACAAAATATTTGCATGGTACACATCCAATAAAGGGCCGATAACTAGAAACTATATAGAACTCAGGAAAATCAGCAAGAAAAAAATCCAACAACCCCATTAGAAAGTGGACAAAGGACATGAACAGAAACTTTTCAAAAGAAGACAGACTAATGGCCAACAAACATGAAAAAAATGTACCACATCTCTAATCATCAGGGAAATGCACATCAAAACCACAATGAGATATCACTTAACTCCAGTGAGAATAGCTTTTATCAAAAAGTTCCAAAACAATAAATGTTGGCATGGATGCAGAGAGACAGAAACACTCATACACTGCTGGTGGGAAAGCAAACTAGTACAACCTCTTTGGAAAGTAACATGGAGATACCTCGAGGAGCTTCAAGTAGAACTTCCATTTGATCCAGTAATCCCATTACTGGGCATCTACCCAAAGGAAAAAAAGACATTCTATAAAAAAGACACCTGCATTAGAACGTTTATAGCAGCACAATTCACAATTGGAAAGATGTGGAAACAACCGAAGTGCCCATAAATACATGAGTGGATGAATAAAATGTGGTGTATGCATACCATGGAGTTCTACTCAGCCACAAAAAACAATCATGATCTAGCACCTCTTGTATTATCCTAGATAGAGTTGGAGCCCATTGTACTAAGTGAAGCATCCCAAGAATGGAAAAACGAGCACCACATGTACTCACCAGCAAATTGGTATTAACTGACCAACGGTTATGTGCACATACAGTAATAACATTCATCAGGTGTCATGCAGGTGGCGAGGAGGGGATGGGTATATTCATACCCAATGAGTATGGTGTGCAACGTCTGGGGGATGGACATGTTTGAAGCTCTGACTCGGGTGGGGCAGAAGCAATATATGTAACCTAAACATTTGTACCCCCATAATATGATTAAATAAAAAAAATTTAAAAAACAAAAGAAAATACTATAATTGAAATTAATCGGATCGATTAGAAATAGAACACAAATTAATAAATTGAAGGGTAGGTTTACAGAAAGTGTCTAGATCAAAGCCAAAGTGGGAAAGTAAAGAACATAAAAATACTGAAATGATAAGCAAGGACATGTTAATATGGTGTCAAAGTCTAATACACTTATAATTAGAATTTAAGAAGAAAGGAAAATGACAGCAGGTTAGAAAAAACACTACTTAAATTTTTCCACAATTGACAAAAGATATTGAACTCTATGATTTTTTTTAAAAAAAGCCTTAGCAAAACCAAGGAAAATAAGTATACAAAATTCTATATCTAGGCATATTATAACAAAATTTGGAAAGAAGGGAAAAAAGAATAAAACTAAAGGTAATCTGAAAAGGGAAATGCATTACCTTTAAAAAAGCAACAAATAGTTTAGAGATTTTTTCATGAGAAATTTTGGAAACCAAAGGCAATGGAATAAAATCTTTAAAATGTTCAAAGAAGAGAAAATGCTAATCCAGAATACTATTAACAGATAAAGTATTCTTCAAAAATAAAGATAAAATACTTAAATATATTGTTTAGAAAAACAAAAGCTGAGAGAGTTCAGAACCAGAAGTTCTTTATTAAAAGAAGAATAATAATACCAAATGTGATAGGAAAATAATATTAAAAAATCTCAAGACTGGAGAGTACCAGATGAGGTAAATAATGTAATTACATATAAATAAGTATTTATAGCATAAATGATGATTATGATAATGATAACATTATCATACCAAGTCCAAAATAAATGTAGAAGAAAAACATATGAAAACAATAGCAGAAAAGAGGGGAGGTAAGGGGAGGAGAGAGACATTAAATACATGAAGGTTCCCACATAATTATATAAGCGGTAAAAGTACTAATTGAAAGAAAATCATGAAATATTTCATAATTAAACAATACACTTTTAAATAACAAAAGGTCAAATACAAAAATTCACAATGGATATCAGAAACGTTTTGATCTGAAAGTTAATGAAAAAGTGACTTTCAAAACTTTTGCATTGCCACTACAACAATAATTAGAGGGAAATTTACACATTTAAGTGTATGTATTTAAAAAAAATCAATGCAAGCCTATATTCTAAGCTGCCATTTCACAACACTCAAAATACAACAAAGTAAAGCTAAAGACTAGAGAGAATAAATAATAAAACTCAGTGAGATAGCCACAAATGTTGGTACAAAATTCAATAAATTTTCTCGAAAAACTTTATAATCAATTAAAAATCATAAAGAAGGAAAACTTCTAATTACAACATAATTATATACTTGGGATAAACTTTATAATGAAAATAAATCTGAGGAAAACAAGTAAAATTTTAAATGGAAAATTTATCAAACTCAAAAACATTATTTTATAATTATGTCAATTATTTCAAATTTAAGAACAAATTTGGTCATAGGCTATTGGAGCCCTCATATGCTTTATCCTGTTGTACACAGGGGCAAGGCAGGGAAGGTGGTCATTTTGACTGTTGTCAAAAAAGTTAACTGAAGCACAACTTTTTAAAGAGTTTATTTGAGCAACTATTCATTCATGAATCTGGCAGCTCTAAATCAGAAGTAGCTCAGGAGGGCCAGTGAGGTAATGCAAGGGAGAGGCTTTTATAGTATTAACATAAACACAGAAGTAAAGCAAATAAAATGTTTAATTGGTTACAGTTATGCAGTGGCCTTATTTGGTCTATTCTGTTGGAAAATCCCTAGTTATTTAAGTTTGTTGGCTGTTCTGATTGATTAAGCTTAAGTTCTGTTTTTCTTTAATATAAGCATTTACAAGAAATAGCTCACATTAATATTTGCTTATAATTGAAAATAAGGGAAGGTTGAGGTTACTGGCTTTGTTTGCTCTGGTATTCTTCAGACCTGGTCTCCATTTTAGTTTTCTTTTAACACTGTGCTTACCTCCCAACACAGGCTAGGAGGTAGTCTGAACACCACTGGTGGCATGCTCTGCCCAAGAGAAACCTTAGCTAGCTCCAGACTGGGATCTAGAAAATAGGAGGGAATTCTTCTTTACTTGGCTGTACCTGCCCAGAGTAAAGCACCCTGGGTAAAGCTTTTGAAGCAAGAAGCTGGTGAGGGTGGGAGGGGTAATGGTATGGATTACAAGTTTGTGTTCCCTGTAAATTCATATGTTGAAGCCTAATTCCCAATGTGATGGCATTTGGAAATGGAGCCTTTGGGAGGTACTTAGGTCATGCATGACAGTAAAGCCTTCATGAATGAGATTATAGCCCTCATTGAAAAAGGAGGAGACACATCTCTTGCTATCTGATCTCTACCATGTGAGACTGCAAGGAGAAGATAGCCATCTGCAAATCAAGAACTGGGTCCTCACCGTACACCACATATGCTGACACCGTGATCTCGCAATTCCCAGCGTCCAGAACTGTGAGAAATAAATGTTTGTTGGTTAAGCCACTCAGTCTATAATAATTTGTTGTAGCAGCCCAAAGTGACTTAAGATAGGTATGGTAGGTAGCAAGGTTGTGGCTCAAATGCCACAGACTTTAATGACTCTTACCAATATGAAGTAGACTTTCTTAGATAGAGGATTCTCCATTTGTTGTATCCCCTTAGAACAATTTCTAGAGCATTTAAATGTTGTATTTTTTACACTTTTAAAATAATTTTCACCAACTAAATTGTTGTTTTGATCAGGAGAGGATCCACTGAAATCCTTACCCATACATTCTGGAAGCCATTTATTAAATTATATCATAAATTCCATAAAGACACTTGGCTACTTGAATGTAAATACTTGAAACAGAAAGAACGATGAACTAAATAGAAAAATCAAATGAGATTCAATAGCATATAAGAGTTTCATATATGATAATGGCATTTGAAGTCAATGAAAAGCTTAATTATTCAAAACTGGTTTTGATTACTAATTAAAATAAAAACAATTCTAATTTTTTTCACCCCATTTACTAACATAAATGCCAGATTAGAATCTTGGCCCTAGTGGCTTGGCAATCGTCTATACTGAGTTAAAAAGAAAACAAAAGCAAATATAAAACAAGAAAAATACCCTTTTGTGAGATTCTCCAATGCTTTAATTTCCTTTGTCTGTTAATCTGGTGGAAGAAGACTTTGAGCTGCTGGGTGAAGACAGAACATTTAGATAAAATAAGGCTGGATTTCTGAATGAATGGAAGAGTCTTCCATCTAATCAACAAGGACCTTTAATTTAAGTGACAACCTGCTATTGTGTTAAGCCAATGGGATTAGGAGATTTTTTTGCTATGACTGTTAGCAAATCCTAATTTATTCACAGTCATAAGGGTAGTTGTGTTACAACAAGCAAAAGCAGTTTTGGATGGAAAATTTTCAAATTTGTAAGGAGAAGACAAATTGTATGTTGGAAATCCAAAATGATGAAGAGGGAGATGAACTGTATATATATCCTGGGAAGTAAAATCATCTGTACTGGACATTTTTCACTTTTGGCTATCCTTTGTAAGTATGGGGAATCTGGTATTATTGATTTATTTAGGAAATTTTTATTGTGGGGTTACTCTGTGCCAGGCATTTTTGTAGCTTCTGGAAATAAAGTGGGGGGTGGGAAGGAGAAGCCTTTATACTTATGGTGGTAGAAGAGAAACTATAACAATCGCAAAATGAATTATATAAATATGGCAAATGGCAGAGAGTACTTCGAAAAAAATGAAACAAGGTAAAGGGATAGAGAATAATGGACAGGTAGGATGCAGTTGGATGTTATTTTATGAAAGGTAGACAGGGAAGATCTCTCTTATAAGCTGGCATTACATAGAGGCCTGAACGAAGTAAGGGTGAAGCCATGTGTATGTATAGAATCCTAACTCACACTGCAGACTTGAAAATCCAGTCAGTGGCTCCCTGTGTAACTTTTCAGTTTACCACTTGGGAATGTAGCTATATAGGTCAGTCAGCTGGCTGCTTATATCTGAAATTTTGAACCTGGAACAAGGAACACAGAAGAGCATAGACAATTTGTCATTTACTCCAAAGGCAACTGCGCTGTCCAGTATGCAGAAGCAGAGGTTCTAGAAGTACCTGTGATCAAGCAGCTCCTGAGATGTGGCTTTGGCTGTATTTCTAACTTCCTAGCATCTCTTTGTTCTCATCTCATTTTTTTACCATGAGATTTTTGCAATACATAAGTTACAAAGAGATGGTTGCTATGGTTTACAATTAAGAAACTTAACAACTACCTTACTTTAATGTATAGAGTATTCTTACAAATCAGTGAGAAAGAATAAATGATTTGACAAAATCGATTATAGAGTAAATATATTAACTCTCTTTGATGCTCAAATTTTTATAAAGTGGAGGAGAAACAGTAATAAATATGAAAATATTAAATTAAAAATAAAAATAAGAAAATTTTATGTCAAAGGGCTCACCAAAGAAGAAGTGAATTTCAAGAAGAAAATGATGCTAAAACATGATAAAGTTGTAAATACAGCAAAGATTAAAATTTTAAAAAATCATTATTTTGAAACTTTGCAAGAAAGCATCATTAATAAACATTTTAAGAATAATAGATTCTCTGTCTTCCTCATACGAAATAATTAGCCATCTATTTGTTTACGACTCAAGTGAATAATCAATAGATACTAGATGACAGAAAGCTACATACAGTGTGAATTTACTGTAATGGAAATAATTGACACTTAATATCCCTTTCCTCTGCTTGTATACAATCTGATGACAGACATACAGGTTTTACATGTTTTAGTAGGATGGAAGATATATTTGTTGGGAGATATAATAAAATAATATATATTATTATTTCAAAAACCTAAGTTTGAGTAAAAGCCCCCTCCATGATCTATGAAAGCAAATAATTGTGGAACAACTATAATACTTATGGAGTGGTCCCTTGGTAGAAAAATGTTCCCATCTATTCATGAAAAAGGATAGAATAGATAATAAGATTGGCGTGAGAAGTCAAAGTTATGATCATTCCTGAGGCTGAGTGAAAAATGTTACAAAAAGACTAAGGATTTTACTTTGTGAAGAGACCTTCATTTATTCAGTAAATAGCCTCACTGCTTGGTTGGCCTCTTTTTATTCTGTCAGTTGAACTGCAGAAGTGAGACATTTTGGAGAAAACTAATCTATGTCTGATAATTTAGTGTGAAAACTGTAAGAACTTCTGGAAAAGTTAATGTTACTGGAGAGGCTAGAAGAAAAATAGGCTGGCCTCCCCTGGAAACACCTCATTGCAAAAAAAAAAAAAAAAATGTTTTGAGTATGCTACGAATGAAGAGATCATTGATTAAGAAAAAATATTGGGTAGTATCTATAAAAACCCCAGCATAGCTCAAGGAACCACTGTCTGCTTACAATTTATTTTAAAATTTATTAATCATATACGACACTAGTTTTGTTTAACTTCTGTGTTTCAAAGAGGAGGATACTGATGTCTAAGAAGGTAAAAGAATTTAAAGAATGTTTTCACCATGGTTGTTAGAAGCCAGGTTTTTAATTAAGCAATGCCAGATTTTGTTATTTAGAGATGCATATTTCCATCATAATATTATAAAAGAAACAAATAAATATTATCCCAAAATTCAGGACAGCACTTACCTTGGACAATTGGAATTACCTTTAGGCAATTGATAGGGGGGTTTGTTTGGTAAAACAGAACAAACGGCCAAAAAACAATCCAGGTACATTTGGGTTCATGACAATTTTATGATCTTGATTTGGAAAGTGATCCAAATCAAGTGATTTGGTGGTTACTCATTTTCTAATTATTTATTACATTAGGTACTAATGGCTTATGTTCTTTTATCTCTGTATGTTACTTTTGACAACACAAAATAAAAAAAATATTTGGTAGATACTATTATAATGTTATTTGATGGTAATTACAGGATTTTATGCAGAATAATATTAGGATTGGCATCTGGCTGTAGATTTCTCTATCTATAGCATGAGGAAAGACAGAAGTGGGGCCAAACAGGAAGAGAAGTACACGTGGCTGTAATGATAGTGGAAATGCAATTCATAGGAAACTTTACAAGAGATTTTAGGAATGGAATCTGTAGAAGCAACGATTGATTCATTAGGTTGGTGAGGAAATGGGAAGACTCGAAAAAAATTCTGAGCCACTGGCTTTGAAGTTGTGATATTATTCTTAGGAGGAGACCAGGCTAAACCATTGTGTCAGGGGAAGCTACGATGAGTTCATGGTGAAGTTCACTTGATTCAAAGTGTCGGTGATATTCCCTAGATGGCCAGAGAAGAATTTGATGTACAGAAGAAAACTTTTGACTAAGAGATATTTGGGAAGTGCACAAATGACAATTAAAACCAAGGAGAATAGATGAGATTGCCAAAAAGGATAAAAGAATGAAAATTTAAAATTAAAGGACCATTGGAATCTTCTTCATAAATTCTTTGCCTAGGTTCATATCTAGAAGAGCTTTTCCAACATTTTCTTGTAGAATTCTTATGGCTTCATACCTAACATCTAAGTCCTTTAATCCATCGTGAATTAATTTTTGTGAGTGGTGAAAGATATGGATCCTGTTTCATTCTTCTGCATGTGGCTATCCAATCTTCCCAGCACCATTTATTGAATGGGGATTCTTTTTCCCAGTATACATTGCTGTCTGCTTTGTCAGAGATCAGTTGGCTGTATGTGGATGGTTTTATGTTTGGATTCTCTTTTCTAATCCATTGATCTATGACTCTGTTTTAGGGCAACATCATGCTATTTTGGCTACTATAACCTTGTAGCACAGTTTGAAGTCTGGTAACATGATGCCTCCTGATTTGTTCATTTTACTTAAGATTGCTTTTCGCACTTGGGCTCTTTTCTAGTTCCAAAGGAGGCATAGAATTATTTTTTCTAGATCTATTAAACATGCTATTGGTATTTTTATGGGGATTGCATTGAGTCTGTAAATCACTTTTGGTAGTATGGACATTTTAACAATATTGATTCTACAAATCCATAAGCACGATAGGTTTTTCACTTGTTTGTATCATCTGAGATTTCTTTCCTCAGTATTTCATAGTTCTCTTTGTAATGATCTTTCACCTCCTTGGTTATGTATATTCCTAGGTATTTTATTTTCATTGTAGCAATTGTGAATGGTATTGAGTCTTTGATTTGGCTTTCAGCTTGAGTGTTATTGGTGTAAAGGAACGCTACTGACTTGTGTACATTGATTTTGTAACCTGCAACTTTGCTAAATTTACTTATTTATGGTGGAATATATGGAGTTTTCTAGATATAAGATCATATCATTTGCAGACTGCAGTGGCCATTACAGCAACAGCAAAAGTAAATAAATGGGACTTGATTAAGTTAAAATCAGCAAGAAAAACTCATTTCCCTGATGATTAGTGACGTTGAGCATTTTTTCAGTTTATTGGCCATTTGTCTATCTTCCTTTGAGAAGCTTTTGTTCATGTTCATGTCTTTTGCCCACTTCTTTTTAATTGAGTTGTCTGATTTTTCTCTTGCTGATTTGCTTGAATTCTTTATAGATTCTCATTATTACTCCTTTACCTATTGTATAGCTTGTGAATATTTTCTCCCATTCTGTAGGTTGTCTGTTTGCCCTGTTGATTATTTTGTTGGCTGCGCAGAGCTGTTTAATTTAATCAAGTCCCATTTATTTGTTTGTTTGTTTGCACATTAGCCTGTTTTGATTATTCTTTTACTTTTTACAAAATCTTTTATTTCCTTTTTTAACATTTCTTTAAGATTATAATATCTTTAATGTCAACTAGTTAAAGTGTCCAAATATCTGCTTACTCTAGTTTAAATTCTGTTACATGAAATGTCAAATAATGCTGGACTGAATTGACTTCACAATTTTGAATGACAATTTGACACTGTCTAATAAAATTCTTTGAAAAGTTTTGACTCATCCTATTAATTTCATTGGAAATATTTTGTCCCATTTACAAGAAAAAACAAAATATATTCATTGTAATTTTGGTATTCATATCAACATCAAGGGCATACATTTTAAAATGATCTACCATATATAAATTTCGAATGTTAACAATGTGCACTAAAAGGTGTGCTGAAATTAGAAAAGATTGATACGTAAAATTTTTTTTAAAATCTAATATGATGAGCTTGACCAGAGAAGAAATATTTGTTATGAATATGATCAAACTCCTCATTATTAATGTTCACAATTTATATATGATGGATCATTGTTGGTTCTTCTCAATAAATGGGAGCTGAGTCTCAGACTGCCTTTAGATCTGGTAGAAAGGTAATTAGGAAGTAGTAGGAACTGGAATGGTAGAGATAAATTTTTGTATGTGTTTTTGTGTGTATGTCCATGCTTTTACATTTATATCCATATAAGCAAAATAATATCTTTCATAATTCTTTAAAATATTTAAAGTATTCGAGGAGTATATTCACTGTAGAAATAATAATTCATTAGTACAGAAATTGGATTGAAATGCTTAGGTATCAATCTATCCTAGTTTCAGTACATCTTATTAGTGCAGATTTCTTTTGGACTCCATATGGAGTTTATGATAATTACAAGTGTCCGTTTACTATACTACTGTCAGAGAATTACAATGAATCTTTCGAATTAGAATCTTAATGGATGCCTTGATTTTTCAGTAGTTATGGAATAGGAATGTAATAACAGACTAAGCTGGGAAACAATAATCACCTAAGAAGAATTAAAACACCCAAGAAACTTTTTCTTATCAATAATCAAAAGTATTTGATCATTCCTTTACATAATGCAAAAAAGACTAACTAACTATATTGAAGAAAAACTAACAGTCATTAAAATAGGAATATGTAGAAGAAGAAATGCAATTTTAAAACATCTAAAAAATTAGATGAGGTCTATTACATACAATTTGCTCCACTACTACAACAATGCTAAAGTTAAAATTTGTCCCAGTTTGCTTCAGAAAGGTTTTCTTTCTTCCTACCCAAAATTGTAGTAATTTTCTAAAGTTTGTTTCCTAGGTGCAAATGATAATATCCTTTGGTTAGTTTGTTCTTTGTTCTTTTGGCTACATGTGAAACTAGACAAGAATGAGCACCCTCTTTCCTATTTTCTGCTTTTTTTGAATTGCCAAAGGCAAAAGTCATCAATTTCGAGGAAATCAATGATTTCTCTGAGTTTTAAAATGATATAAAATTGATGAATGTGCACGTTTTATTTATGCTAGGTCATCATCGTTCCATCCACCATAAACAGGGTCAACAATTTGAAGCAATCTGTTCTTAAGAAATATAGATTCTATAATGTCTATACTTTGCCATTTAAAGCTAATTACATTTCTCGCTCTTAGGGCAAAATTATTTTCTAAATTTAATCTTAAATTTCATAATTGTCTTTACATCATACAAAAGCTTTTATTTTTATTTAATTGATGCATAAGAAAAAATTATCTCTATATGTAATAGACAAGCAATGCTTAATACTATCCAGTTGTCTTGATTGGTTAATTTATGTAATTCTTTACAAAATATTGAAGAATTATTTGAGAATGACCAAATTTATTTCAAGAAATTAGAATTACCTACAATTTTACTAGAATTATGCTTTAAAAAGTACAGCAAACCCCAAACATTATACACAAGATTATAATGCAAATTTTGACTCTTTTTAAAAAAACAAAATAAAACAAAACAAAAACAATGAAAATCTTCCCTCTGATAAAGGAAAGTCAGTAGTATTTTTGTGAAAGTAAATAATTCCTGTCTCTTGCATATCCTGCAGATAATGTTACCTTATCTAGGTTCTCTGGTAGGCTGGGTTGGGTAGTTGGTCTCCTCCTTACATTCTAGTCTCTAAAATCCAGTCTGATTATTTTTTTTCATCAAAAATCACATTATTTGCAATTTTATCAACTGGATAGCTAATAAACTGTTGCTTTATTCAAATGTGCTGTATGTAATATTGACAGCTGGCTCTCTTTATTACACATAAACTCTATGTATGAATTCTTTGTGTGCTTGGTAGATATTACAGTTTTGCTTTTACACAGGAATGCTAGAAACCTCTTTATTTAAGGTTTCTCATTAGAGAGTTCTCTAATGAGAGCATATTTCTTCCATTAGAAACACAATCAACATAATAGCATTAGCAAAGTTACCTAACCACCATCTCCAGAATCTCCCTTCCAATGCTCAGAGCAGCTCAGGTTTTGTTCCTGCTGAGCCTCATGTCATGGTGTTATGAACAAAGTTTAGCCTGTACCCCCACTTTAATTCTGGCCCTTCTCTTACTCGTTTTGTGAGCTTGAGTAAATTATTTGATTTCTGTGATTCAATTTCCTCATCTTTAAAACAGAATTCACTGTAGTACCTATCTCACAAGTTTGTTTTAAAAAGCTTATAAATTAATTCTTGTAAATAACTCAGAACTGTGCTGGCACATAATAAGGTACCGTTGTCCATTTCTTGTACATTTCTACATAGCGCATTGGTCAACCTAAGCAATTATTCGAATTACAAATCTAATTGTAGACGATTGGAATGTTCCTAACACAAAGAAATGATAAATGCCCTGATTTCATTAATTCACATTGTATGCCTCTATCAAAACATTGCATGTACCCTATAAAGATACACAACTATGTACCCTAATTATTAAAAATAAAATATTAAAAAATGGAATTATAACATAAAATTGTAATTACCTAAATTGCCGGTATAGTTTAGACATGTTTTAATAGGTAAATTTTTGGAGTAATTGACTATGTTTTATTTAGATAACTGTGTGTCAACCTCAAACTTGTTCAAATGCAATTGGGCTAAACTTTTACTTTGTACATTTCATAAAGGAAAAAGACTGTCACTTCATAAAATTGCATAAATGACAAATTTCAAATCTTAATGTTACCAACTTTATCAGTAAGACTCCAAGTTTGACGAATTTTTAAACATTTGCAATACACAGTGTATAAATCAACTTAGGACAGACAAGTGACAGTGTTTGTGGAATTCAGTACCTGTCTTCCCTTGGTAATGAGACTGACTGATAATTTTTCTATGCTCTAAATAATAAACTTCACTAATGTGAACCCAAGTCTGTAAATCATATTTTATATGTAGCTGACTGGTAAGAAAATTTGATTTCATGCAAATATTTTGAAATGGATTAGTTGATGGAGAAAAGGTATCTGAATGCTAATAACATGCCCCTATATATAAACAGGATGAAAATTCCTTCCATCCACAGAAAAGTGTCAGCGTTAATAAAGCAATGTCATGCTATACCTCCCCCATAGCTGGCCTATATTGACATGAAAAATTATAATGGTAGAAATACAGAACTTTTCAGATATAAATAACCTCATTGTTTTATGAAATTTTTATCAGGAAGGGATAACTGAAAAGAAGGAAGAAATCAATGTAAAGAATTTTATTGCCATCTATTGACAATGAGATTTATGGTAAAATGTAAAATCTATTTTGATTATATAATTGTGGTTGTCTTATTTATTAAATAATGACATATTTGCATACAGAAAAATAATTCTTATTTAGAGGGTATAGATTTGGGGATAATAAATGTATATTTATACCACCTCTTAAGTAGTAATATATTTAAAAAACTCTTTAGAATGTATTTCTATAGTGGCACATATCTTAATTAGAACATTTTGTAGCATAGCTAATGAAGGCTATGGAATGGGGCTCAAATTTCATTTTGAGGGTTAATGTTCACTAATATTTCCTAACTGACTCTCATAGTTCCTTTCTTAGAAGAGTTACTAGGTAGGAAGTTGTAGTTTAATATTACTGAATTCCCAAAGATGCCTCTATTTTATAAACTAAATGATTGAGTTTTAATTATATGCTGTACATATACAAGTATGCGTGTATGCCTATATGTATAGGTCAAATACTTCTATAAAAAATTATAAAAAGCCAACCTATGTCATTTCACAATGTACATATACATCAAAACATAGAGTTGTATACCTTAAATATATAGTTTTCATTTGTCAATTATACCATACCACAATAAAGCTGAAGAAACAAAGAAAATCTAGCCAACTTAATAAGTAATCTTTCAAAGAATTCAGGCTAGTGTAATCGCATGTGTCAATCAATTTAATTTTGCTAAAGATTAATCTGCTCTATCTGTGAGAAATGTTCCAAATATGTGCTAAGACACCTATCTTTGTATTGATATGAACTTCATATACAACTGTCATCTTCTACAGTATCTAGTCTTCCATCTACTGATAATTATTGGTATCAACATCATTAAATAAATTCAAATATCTGCCTGCAAGATGTATACATTCCCATAAAACAAAATTACAATAAGGAACAAAAGAGAGAGGCAGTGTTATAAACTAGCTTTAAACGCGAAGTGTGACTTTCATTTGGTCTGCCCGAGTATGTTAAAATCCTGGGCATATAGCATAGGCCACATATTCATACCTACTATAAAGAACTAAGATAGAACATGATGCTGTAGGATCATTGCTTCTTCCAAGTATGTACATGCATAGCCAAGGAAATAACTTTATCAACTTTGTTGAGCTCATTACAAATTTCTAGAAAAAGAGAAAATAATTACATAAAATAAATTATTTTAATATAGAGTGGCTGCTACCAAGAACATTGGACTGAAACCCTTTCACAATATACACTTGTATATTATCTTCCACTACTTAAATTTCAGAGATGGCTCTGGTTTCCAATACATTGTGGTATATTCCATCAGGTGAAGTGATAATTGTGGAAACAAATGATGGTCCTAAGCCCCTCTAAACCTATTACAATGAAGTCATTTGAAGTAAAGTCTGGCAATGAGATTAAATTCCTCTCGGACCTAGGTTAAGTTCAAGAGCAAAGAAAGGCAGTTGAAATTGTACCTATTTTGTAACTGTGTATAAACTGTAAACTACATGAAAGGCTTTCACCATAGTAGAAGAGTTTTTTGTTCTTTTCCTAACATATCTTGTAAAGGAATTCAATTATTACTTTTGTTTGCTCAAAATTCTGGAATTTTTTCTAAGCTTTGCTTAAAGCTTTAATGAGAGAAAATTAACCAAAAACAAAAAAATGAGGTTTTTTTTTTTATGGTAGCTGATTTGATCTATGTGAGAATGAGGCACCCAGATATATGTGTACTTGTGTATCTGTGTATTTTATTATCAGTTCTCTTCCTAGACACAGAAAGACCAAGTTCTTATGAGATCCTCACCAAAGGAAAAAGGAATGTATTGCTTTATTCATCATAAATGCACTGTGTTCACAAAGTTCACAGGTACAAGTCCAACCTCTAAGATTCTATCTATGCTTCAAGGACCCAAACAACCTCAAACATCCTTCTGTTGGTCTTCCAAAATATCTGACATATAAATAGATATTCCAGTTGTGAATATATTATTCTAAAGACCAAAAAGTTTTACATACTTTTTCCTTTGTGAGAATAATGGAATCCCAAATATGGCAATGGTAAGAATACAAAATAGAGCAAGACAAGTTATCTCTTGGCCTTAATGAACTTAAAATTTAATAAGGGAGATTCTGTAGGCATACATATGAATCTACAATGTATACATTTTAAGGATGGCATCTATTTGAGTACCAGAAATGTGTTGTTCACTGTGTTAAGCATGAAAAGGTATGATAACGATTTTTCAGTGGAAGAAAATAAAGCTCAGAAATGTTGAGTAATTTGATCAAAATCAAACAGCTTTGTAGAAGTCCAGACTCAATCAAAGTCAGTTAATTCCAAATTTCTAGTTTTTTAAGGTAGGATCTTCTGTCTATGAGACATTTCAAATAAGAAGTGCATACCGATGGTTAAAAAAATTTTTCTTAAACAATATGTTATTTGTAAGAAGTAGGAGTTGGGCCAGATTCTTGAAGAAGTGGCATTTAATATACATGTGGAAGCCAATGAAAGCTACAGACAATGTAAGGGACATTCTTAAACAGAGGTACCTTAGTGAACGAGCGTGTCAATTTCAAACAATGAATGATGGATTGAAAAAACTCAGTGTCTGGCCGGGCGCGGTGGCTCACGCCTGTAATCCTAGCACTCTGGGAGGCCGAGGCGGGCGGATTGCTCAAGGTCAGGAGTTCGAGACCAGCCTGACCAAGAGCGAGACCCCGTCTCTACTAAAAAATAGAAAGAAATGATCTGGACAACTAAAAAACATATATATACAGAAAAAATTAGCCGGGCATGGTGGCGCATGCCTGTGGTCCCAGCTACTCAGGAGGTTGAGGCAGTAGGATCGCCTGAGCCCAGGAGTTTGAGGTTGCTGTGAGCTAGGCTGACGCCACGGCACTCACTCTAGCCCGGGCAACAGAGTAAGACTCTGTCTCACAAAAAAAAAAAAAAAAACTCAGTGTCCAATTTTACGCAGTTTGAATATCTGTAGTCACAGATATATTCATATAAGTGGCTCAGCCAAATTGTGAAAATTTTGAATAATTTGACTAGAAGTTTAGATCATATTCTGTGGATAATGAAACCATATTGTTTAAATCGTGCTTTTAAATCATAAAGCTTGAGAAAGTCTACTTAAAATATTTAAATCTGCATGAAACCTCTCTATGTAGACATGACTCATTAGCACCATTTAAGTTATTGACTATAGATTAGTTTAACCATTCTTTCTAGATCACTAAACAATGTGAGGGAGGGTTGGAGTGCTAAGATATGGAATCTGAGGAGACTTTCATTTGAGGGACTTAAAAAGTTTTGCCCACGGGTCTTTATTATGATTTTCTCCAGACAAAATCAGCAAACCATCATGATTCTTTGAGTTCCCCTCTTTTCCCAGTGATGATAACACCCCACTCATTGCAAGAAACATGAGAGATGGAATAATAATGATTCATTTCCCTGGTCAAGGATGCGACGAGTTATTCTTTTGAGAGACCCATGATTTTGTTCTGATGAACAAAAAGTAAAGACTATTTGTGGTTGTTGAGTCATGGTCTCTGGAATAAGTACGGAGAAGGAGAAGGAGAAAAGAGGAGGAAGTGGAGGAGGGCGGCGGTGGTGACAGAGAAACTGAGACTGTTAACTTTTGGAACTTACCAACTCCTACTCTCCTTCTCACTCTCAGCTTCTTTGCTCTTCCTCAAGGACCTTAGCTTTCACTATTTCCTCTGCATGCAATGCTTTTCTGGTTGGCTCTCTCCACCTTACAAGAGAGGACAACCAAAAATTTTCATTCCTTATGCTAGATATATTATTATAACTGTATTTTTATTTGTTTATAAGCTATCTTCGCTACAAATATCTAAAATTAGATAGCATATATGTGGGATTACCATGCATTAGCATTGCTCCAAACACTTTATTTATAGTAACTCATTCAATCATATGAGGAATGTACTATTATTCCTGTATTATAAGTCAGGTATCTAAGCTACAAGGACATTAAGTAACTTGGTGAGATTTACACACCTAAAAGTTATAGAGCAGCTGAATTTTCAGTGAAGACACATGGCTCCAGAATCTATGATCTCAATCATTACACTTTTTTGTATTGTATAAGTGCTATGAGTACAGGAAGATGGTCTACTTTATTCTTAACTGTATTCCCAGTAAGTAGAAAGGTACCTGGCATATGATAAGTGACAGATAGTTTCAGAATGTGTGAATGAATTAGAATGTTAGCATACACTAGGAAAAATGTAGAAGTGGATCCTTGTTTGGAAGGTTTGTGTCATGTTAGGACATGAAAACTGAGTCTGAATGTAAATGATAGCTAAGACATTAACCTGTTACAAGGGACAAAGAGCTTCACCAATTGCCTTATGAATAGAAAATGGAAGTTAACACCAGAATCTTAATACAGTAAAATTCTATTTATGATTTCTTATGTATACATGTTTGATTAATTATTTAATTTTTGTATGTGGTTAAACTTAGTTTGTTTTTAAGTACTTTTAAATCCCAGAAATAAAAATTCAGCACTAAAAAATCCGATCAAGTCTTTTAGGGAGACATATTTGAGCAAGGGGGAACCAAGAACATTTGAGATCATGGATGTAGTATTCATAAAATAAACTATATTTGCCTAGCTTGCAAAATGGTGTATCTTTTTGATCAACCTTAGACCTCTTAGCCTACAAATTCTTATTGCATTATTCATGTTATGGGATAAAAATTATCTCACCACAATTGTCTTTAAGAACTTTCAAATTAAATTCATTAAAATTGATTTTCTGTAATATTTTCCAAATGAGAATTATTCTCTGTATTTAATGGATTTTTGTTTTGGAAAAGAAGAATAAAACAAAATAGATCAAATACATTAAATGATTTGTGTTAAAAATTATGAGACTCATTAGCTAAAACAATGATATTGAAGATACAAATGTTGTGTAGGAATAAATGTATTGAGTCTTATTTCAATTAAGTAAATTACTATTAACTGTAATTTTCAGAGCTCACTGAGAATGAAAAATTATTTTAAATCCTTACAGAGCTTATGTCTCGAAACCTGGAGATTGTATCTAAAACTGAAATTTGCTGAACTTTTTGCAAGTAAGATGTAAGTCATTCTCACAAATAACAACAGTCTCTAGGAAATATGGTTACACATTTTGTTTAACATAAAACTTTCAGATTACTGCACAATTACCAGTTTCTTCTTTCACAAGAAATGGCTTCTGCAGGAAGCTTTCTTTCGTCATAGAATTTCTGAGAAACTGAAGTTTTGAAATTTATAGGAGACCTTAAATATAAAGCATGGCTTTTTCAACATATAGAGGAAATTTTGCTGTTTGGATGCTAGGTTTAAGAGGAAAGTATATTATTTGGGGATCCTGGTGCCAGAAACATATGATGGGAGTCACCAAGATCAATGTAAGTTGGTAAGTGAAATAATGCTGTAAAAACTAAAGTAGAGACATCATTTTTGAAAAGATATTATCAGCTACAGACCTAATGTATTAAAATTGTGTGTTTATGGGTGGCATTTGGGAATTGGGGTGAAGATAATAAACTATAGTTAGAGGAGTTTATTTGTTTTAAGAATAAGATTTTCCAAACTGTTCATGTTGATACATGTCACCTCTTCTTCCTTAGGGGGAACAAAAGCTCTTTGAAAATTCAAACTATATACCATGCTTTCAGTGAAACATCTAATTTGCCAGAGCAAAGACAAAATATGTTTAAACAAAAACACAACACTTCTTTTTGAACTATTCTTGTTTTACTGGATGCTCCTAACATTAACAATTGTAGCAGTTTCTGATATCGCTAATTATGTGAATTTGCAAGTGAAGTTTAATAATATACTGAAATAATTCAGTAAAGATTTTGCTCTGTCTTCTATTTTATTCACCCAGCAATAACTTAAAATGTTTCATCGAACATGAAAGATGTGATGCAAAAAAGTATAGGAAAGCAAAAACAAAACAAAACAAACAAACAAAACTATTTCAAAGTGCCTATGTTGCAGAAATTAAATTACAAAATTAAAGAGGTTAAGAGTGTTTATGCATATTTTGTTGCATATTTTATATATTTCCAAGTATTTCCTGGAATCAATCTATACATTTTTAATATCTCTGAAATATCTTTCCCTGTTATTCCATCAGAATAACACTTCCATTCTACCTTTTCCAGTCCTGCTCCCCAATAATTCCCTGGTGAACACATTCATCATTTCAGTTTGTTTTCTGCATTATTTCTACAGTGATAAATAACAAGTTATCAAACCTTTGCTCTAAATGTGTCCATGATTCCTTCTTTCACAAAATGAATTGTCAACCTTTCATTTCATCATTTAAAAGCTGGAAACATTCGATTCCAGCTTCTGGCTTAGTGCATCTTATTTTTGGTCCCTATCAGGATATGGGAAAAAAAACTAATAGTAAGGATCCCCACACTTGGGTAAGCAAGGATGTTGCTTGCCTTACAAAGTGCACCAACCAATCTAAACTCTGAAGTTTCCCTGAAGCCTAATGGTATAAATATCTCTTTGTGCTTGAAACACAGTAAGGACTTTCTCCTCACCAATTGGTACTACCTCCAATCTTTTTGAGCTTAGTAATTTCCAGCTCAATTCTTCCATCCAAGCTATGCTCTCTGCTAAGCATGCTCTTTGATTTTCCCCATCATCAGAGAGATGAGGGAAGGAAAGGTGAAATGTTATTCTTTCATGAATCATTTCAAAACCTCCCATTAGAAATTAATCTTCTATCCTCTGTAGTTCCTTACTGCTTTGTATTATGAAGCTTAACTATTATCTTACATTCTGACCATCCAGTGACATTCATGTCTGTCTTTCTCTCATTACATTAAGAGTAATCAAAAGCAGGCTCATGTTTTATTTATCCTTTGACCTCACATAGCACCTGGAAATGTGTTCCTTTATGGAATGAACAATATACATTTTACCCAGTTATCTGGAAGGAAGAATAAACAAACTTCTACACAGAAGTTCTGTGTAGAAGTTTTGGAAACTGCACTTTCTGCCTTCATTCTTGAACTACTACTTATTTTCCAATTCTGTTTAGAAATTACAAAATAATAGGAATCTTTATTGCTTTTCATTAATCTTGACTGAAATCTAGAGAGGTTTATATATCTACATGTATAAGTCATTAGCTTATGAACGTTTTCTTCCATTAAACTTTGAATTTATTTTTGCTACGTGTGCTCCGAACTTATCTTGAATATTGATTCTTTATATACTTCTGGTGTCTCTTTTCCATATCTCTTATATTCAACTTCTCCAATGCCACCACTGACTATCCCAGTTTATACACATGATTAGTGCTCAAATGTAGAAGGAACAAATGAATTGTATAATTAAGACATTTTAAGATTTTTAAAGAAAGCAAATAGATTGAGGGAGATAAAAATTATTCCTAAAAATATTTAAACCTGTTTATCACAGCCTCATTGATTCAGTTTTCTCAGAAAAAGGCAGGAAACATTAATTTTAAATGATTCACCTTTCGAACTATTTAAAACAATAAAATATTCATATTTCTAAAATACTCGACATTAGTCAAGTGAAAACACTTAATGTTTCTAAAATTGTTCAATCTACATTACCACAATTTGACAAAAACATTTATTGGAAGGTAGAGCAACTTAGGGCACTTAGTACTATTAATAAGTTTCACTAATAGGAGACTCATTCCAATCTAAATTATTAAGGTATTTATCACGCTTACCATCTAGCAGCTATTGTAGCAAATAACTTGAAATAAATCAGCTTATCTTTACTTGGTTGCTTAAAGCTAGAAATGCATAGCACTGTGAATATCACCATTATTAAAACTCTTACTGGTAGTATCAGCAGGGAGAATATTACCGTTATTAAAACTCTTACTGGTAGTATCAGCAGGGAGAGTTTGCAGAGACCACAGGACTATAAAATACCTGTCACTCCAGTAGAAATTGGCCCTTGGTCATACAGGCATGTAGACAGTCAGGATGCTGCTGTCCATATAAAAGCTGTTTTAGTTATTTGTCAATTTGTCATCATATACTGATAATGCATTCTTAGAGGTAATTGAAAACAACATAGGGTTTATCAATTTTCCATTGATGCATGACAAATCACTCCAAAACAGAGTGGATTAAAACAAGAATACTTAACTTGATCTCGATGTTGTGGATGAGAAATTTGGACTGGACTCAGCTGAGAAGTTCTACTGATAACGTTTGTCAGTTGGTCTATTTGTTGAAGTATCATTGGTCTTAAGGACCTTAGCTAAGACTGATTCTCTATGCTTCACGGGTCCTATATTTTTACTAGGCAGTGAAGTATTTCTCAACAGGAGTTGTTAGAGAACACCAGAGAATAAATCACAAGGCACAAATGATACTCTTGCATTGGCCAAAGCAAGTCACATAGCTAAGCCTAGGTCAATGTGGGAAGAAGCTGCGTAATGACATCGACACAGAAAAATGTGATCCATTGGCCATTATTGTAACACTCTACTACCTATGGTAAGTCATAACTGAATATTGGGCATATCCTACATTCTAATTATTTTAGATAGCATCCTATTTTTTTTTAAATTACACTATCATCATCACAGATTATTTGCTAGAAGAGTAAATTTTTTCTAAAAGCATTTATATGCATATTTATGAAATTACATTCTGCAGAATTTGTCTTTAAATAGATAAGACAGAGTCATTAAGTCATACACCACAATTTATTGACAACTTTGGCATTCATTGTAGAAGACGGGAAAGACCAGATACATATATTTATAAGTTATTCTGTCTCAAAAATTAATGCCTCAACTTTGGTCGAGTTTTGTCACTTTTTAAAGGTCATTTATTTTAAAATAAATAACCTCAACCATAAATTAAAAATTAATTTTTGGGGGACTAAATCAAGTCATAAAATATTAGGTCAATTTCTCTACACCTTTGCTGACATTTGTCGTCTTTTTTTTTTTTTATAATAACCATCCTAACAGGTATAAGATGATATATCTTGTAGTTTTGATTTGCATTTCTCAGATGATTAGTGCTGTTGAGCACCTTCTCATATAGCTTGTGGCCACTGGCTATGATTTGAATATATGTGTCCTTCCAAATTTCACATGTTAAAACTTAAATCCCAAAATGCTAAAAGTATGAGGTAGAGCCCTTGAGAGGTGATTAGGCCACGAGGGCTCCATCCTCATGAATGGGATGAATGCCCTTATAAAAGAATCCTTAGAGAGCTGTCTGGTCCATCCATCTCTTCTGTCATCTGAGGACACAGAATTCATTCCTTTTTGCCCTTCGTCCATGAGAAGACTCAGCAAGAAGTGCCATCTGTGAAGCAGGCAGTCTTGTACTGAACTGCATACTACCCCCAGGATACGTACTCTAAAGAACAAAAGGAAAAAGAATTCTTGGGAACATTGATGCTGAGGGTTCCTCAAGTGATGAAGCTGTTCTGCTAATCTCTTGATAATCTTTATTCTGTTCCACCTGGCTGAGTTGAGACATGATTTCATGGGGTTGGGTTTCTTTAGAGTGTGTGAGATCTGTGGGAAGCCTCATTTCCTGTGCTACTGCTTCTGGCTCTATCTTGGGCTGTGGCCTCTGCTTCCATCCTCCACTTTTTTCTTTTTAGGCTCCTCCTTTTCTTACTCTTCCTCCTCTTCCTCTTCCTCCTATTCTTCTACTTCAGGCTCATCCTTCATTCTCAATAGAGTTGGAAGGAATTCTGGACGCTTGCAGGGTAACTTCCTTGCTGTTCCAGTTTTTAATTTGAATTTGCTTCTTCCTATCATGGCACCAAAGAGAGGCAATGAGAGTTTTTTAGTTTTGTTTTCTGCATCTGTAGTCTGACTTTCAGTCTTTTTTAGTTCTGGAATCTCTGCTGGCTTTACAATTTTTATTAACCCTTTAAGTCTCAGTTGTTCTTTCCTCAGTTCAAAAGTTCTCAGGTGAAGTTTCTTCCGGGACACACCATTTAATGCACTTCCTGATTTCATTTCCAACATATAATTGAATCATCATCTAGGTGATTTTGATAGAGCTTTGCTTGAGGCTTTCAGCCTCTCAGAAATTTCAGAGAGTTCCTTTTCAGCATCATTTAACTTTGCAACCAATGATTCAAAGGTCTCTGGCTACTCATCAATCTTGCCAGCCTTCTTCATTTGGTTCAGATGCTTCTTCTCAACCAGGCCAGTTCAATCAAGGAATGTGTCATCATCACTGTCATAAAAGTCTTCGTCCTCCCCGTTCTTGGCTTTCCTTTTCTGACATACTGCTTCCTGCCGCAGTAATCCCAAAGTAACAAGGAGCCGACAAGCTTCCAGTGAGCACTGGATCATTGCTTCTTTTTTCTTTCCTGACTGAATGGCCTCAGCCACCAGCTGTTTTTCAGTCGAATTATCCACAGGTAATCTCACCCTGCAGAGCCAAGAGCCACGTCCCTGTTCATCAAATTCATATTCTAATTCTTCTCCTTCTCAGTCAAAAAAACCTTGGAGAGCCTTTTTTGGATTCTTTATATAAAGGGCCTCCCTTTCTTGCTGAAATTCTAAAACAATGGGGTTCTCTTCGGCCTCATCCTCTACATCATCTTCTCCCATTCCCCAGGGGCAACCCATCTCATCATCTTTGCTACTAGTATTTCTGTTCCTTTCAGTGGTATCCATTTCCTCCTCTTCATCTGAGTCTTCTCCTAGCATCTTCTTCTCCAACATTTGTCGCTGCTTGCACAATTCCTTCAACTGTGTCACCGTTAACTCATATTCTGCCTCTCAGTCTTCCTTTGGTTCCTGCAGGGTGAAGAGTGGGGTACTGCCTCCAAAGCAAAGAACATGTCTGACATGGACCCAACAACAGGTGCGGGGAAACCAGGTTTTGTTAGACCAGACCCTGCCTTATTGCATCAATTTTGCAAAGCAGGTACACTGTACACTGATTACCAACTTGTGTGAGTCTGGTGAGACAAAACACCCACAAACACAACAGGTTACATTAAGCTGGTTTATTACTTACAGATACATGACAATACAAGCCTAAGATTTATTGTGAGCTATTCCCCCAAGATCAGAAAACTTGCTTGACTGGGCAGCTTCCTTAATTTAAAAAAAAAATTAATTTCCTTAATTTTTTTCTTTATTTTTTTAATTTCCTTTTCCGATGGTTCATTGTTAGTGTATAGAAACTGATTTCTGTGTGTTGATTTTTTATCTTATAACATTACTGAATTCATTTATTAGTTCTAACAGTTCATTGGTGGAGATTTTAGAATATTCTATACGTAAGATCCTGTCATCTGGAAACTGAGACAATTTTACTTCTTCCCTTCCAACTTGAATACCTTTTATTTCTTTTCTTGTGTAATTGCTCTGGCTAAGACTTCTAGCACTATGTTGAATAGAAGTGGCAAGAGTGAGCATCCTAGACTGTTCTTGATGTGTGAGGAAAAACTTTCAGATTTTCACTATTGCGTATAATGTTAGCCATGGACTGTTATGTATGACCTTTATTATGTTGGGGTACATTCTTTCTATACCTACTTTGTTCAGCATTTTTATCATGAGAGGGTGTTCAATGTTGTCAAATGCTCTTTCTGCATCTATCGAGGTGATCATGTGCTTTTACCTTTGTATGCCACTGGTGGGAATGTAAGCCAGTGCAGCCACTATGTAAAACAATATGGAGGTTCTTAAGAAATTAAATATAGAACTATTATATGATCTAACAATCACACTTCTAGGTAAATATAAACAAAATAATTGAAATTAAGATCTTGAAGAGATAGCCACACTCCCATGTTCATTGCAGCATTAGTCACAATAACCAAAATGTGGAAAAGATCTAAATATTAATCAACAGATAAATAAATAAAGAAAATGTGGTCTATACATATAATGAGATTTTATTCAGCCTTCAAAAAGAAGGAAATCCTACTGTTTGTGGCAATCTGGATGAAGCTATAGGATATTATGCTAATTGAAGTAAGCCAGTTACGGAAGGATAAATATTGCATGGTTGCAGTTATGTTAGGTATCTAAAATAAACTCATAGAAGCAGAGAATAGAATGGTGGTTGCCGGAAGCTAGAAAAAGGGAGAAATGGGGAGTTGGTGCTCAACAGATATAAAGTTTCAATTAGACAAGATGAATAAGTTGTAGAGATCTGCTATACAACATAGTACCTATAGTTAACAATATGGCATTTTGCATTGAAAAATATCTTAAATGGTAGATCTTACCACCAAAATGCACACACACGCACACACACACACACACACACACACACACACACACACATACCCCAAAAAGGGAAATGAGGAAATTTTTGAAGGTAACAGATACGTTTATGACCTTGATTTTGGTGATGGTGTCATGGGTATATGTGTATGTCCAAACTTATCACATTGTATATATTAAACATGTGTAGATTTTTTTGTATATTAATTATACTCCAATAAAGCCATTAAAAAATGTGGCTGGGCATGGTGGCTCATGCCTGTAATTCCAGGATTTTGGGAAGCTGTGGTGGAAGGATTGCTTGAGCCCAGAAGTCTGAGACCAGCCTGGGCAACCAAGACACTATCTTTACAAAATAATTTTTTTTTTAAAATTATCTAAGCATGGTAGCATGTGCTTATAGTGCCAGCTATAAGGAGGCTGAGGTGGGAGGATCACTTGAGCCTAGGAGTCTGAGTTTACAGTGAGCTGTGATCAAGCCACTGAACACTGAACTCCAGCCTGCACAACAGATTGAGACCTTGTCTCTAAAAAAAATTTTTTTTAAATGTTAGGTTAAAATTACTAAATACCTAAAATTTGATTAAAAACTTACATTTTTTGCGGTTTCAAAAAAGTACATCTTAGATATGTTTGCCTGATAAAATACAAGATGCACAATTAAATTTGAATTCCAGATAAATAATGAATAACTTTTTGGTATTAGTATGTCCTCAACATTACAATATTGACTGGGCAACCTGTATTTTTATTTGCTAAATTTCACAATCTTTACTTCAAGGAACTACTTTCAAAAGCTTTCAATCATCATATAAAGGAAATTCATCAGTCGGGTATACTTAACAAAAGATACCTGGTCATGAGAATATTGCAAGTCACTTATATTACAGAACTCCAGTAATTGCATTTTGACGGGACATCAGACCATAGAGGCACACTTGTATGTAAATGAGATTTTTGTTGGATAATGTTTTTCTAGGTAGGGTAGACCTATCCATACTACAGATAATTTTCTCCGTAACTGAAGATAGATCTTCTAAATGCCTCATATCTACCGATAATATTTTACACATCGATGGTTATGAAAATAATCTAGAAAATGTATAACACTGTCTCATTTTAAAATGCAAATTTACATGAGATAGTAAAGGCCTTAATAATCAGTGCATGTATCTGTGTAAGAAATAGGATATATGAAGTTAAAATAGTATCATAAAATATGATTTTATTTTAGGAATACACAAACTTCCTCCAGTAGATGAATGATCAGAGGAGTGCAGGAAAGAAAATGAATAAGTATTAGGTTTCTATCATCAATCAGATTGTACCTGGAGAGCAAGAAGTATTAAAACACTAATCTCAAAATCTCCCTTTCCCTCATTTTCTTCAATTACACCTACATTAGAGTATATAACATATTAAAATTATATCACATATATTATTAAAATAACAAAAATGTAATGTAGAGTAAATAATCTATTAAGATGAATAGCAAAAAGGAAATTTTCATATGCCTAAACTGATGATTACTTTTTATAATACAGGAAAGAGTTACATTTAGATCGTAAGTTTATGTTAATTTGTATAACCAACTTGAAATACCGTCAGGGTTTCTAGACAACAAAACATGGTAACTTGGAGTACACTTTTACTCAGTCCTATTCCACAGATTCATAAATGTTTCTTAATGAGAGTAAAATATATCATAGGCTCTTTTAATAAAATAATGATTTTTGGAAATGTGTATTGGTCAGCTAGGGCTACTGCCACAAAATGCCACAGACTAGGTGGCTTAAATAGTAGAAAATTATTTTCTTACAGTTATGGAGGCTAGAAGTCTGAGATCAGAGTGCCAGCATGGTTAGGGTCTGGGGAAAGCTTTCTTCATGGCTTGCAGAAGGCCACCTTCTTCTCCCTGTGTCCACACATGCCAAAGGGAGAGAGAGTAAGCTCTTTGGTCTCTTTTTTCTCAAGGGCCACTAATCACTCTGGGATCTACCAGAACGACTTCATCTAACCTGAACTACCTCCCAAAGACCCCTCTCAAAATACCATTACAGGGGGGTTAGAGCTCCAACATATAAATTTGGGAGGGCACAAACATTTTGTCCATAACAAAATGCTATGACTTCTAGAATCCCATTTTACAAAAAAGTATAATCTTCATTTATTCATCTATGTCCTTATTACACCTTAACATTCCATATGCACAATAAATTGCACAACAAATGTTGGAACTATTGGTTAAATTAGGTTTTTGCTTTTGACTTTTATCTTCAAAGGAAGAAAAAAATTAAATGGCAGTAGAATTTATGGTGGCTAGAACTCTAAGCTTATCCATAATTAAAGCAAACAACCTCAATGGAGAGAAAGCAATTCTTCCATATAATTCCATGAAAAGCAGCTAAGATACATTAATTCATTTTTCCCATGTTTCTGAACTTGAACTAATTTCTTTGACTAAGAAAAGATTGTGCAATGATTCTTGAGGACTAGGCCATATATCTATTCCTGGTTTGAAAGGACAAAGAAACTTTCACCCAAAACAAATAGGAGACAACAGTCCTGTTATCAGAACATATTTACATGTTTTTATACTCACAAATTCATATGCTAAGACCCTAACCCTCAATGTAATGGTATGTGAAGAGAAGGCTTTGGGGAGTAATTAAGGTTAGATTAAGTCATGAGGATGGGGTCCCAGTCTGATGCAATAAGTACCTTTAAGAGCAATAGCTTTGAGTGGTTAGAACAAAAGATTTCCAATATACTAGGGAATATCATGCGTTCATTTAGTCATCTTATATTTCAAAAATTTATAAACAAAATTTTATTCTTTAAATAGTTGATTATTTTTTCTCTTAATGAAAAAGAAAATTGGCTTTTTATATAGTATTTTATGATATTGACTTTTCCCTCATTCGTGTCTATTAATTCTTTCTTTATAAATACATTTACAGTGGCAAATAGAAAAAAATCAGTAGATAAAAAGTGTCAATGTTGTCAAGAAACAGAAAAAAAATTCTTTTTCAAGGCATTATTGTGACATGTCAAAAGCAAAATAAGACCACTCATGTAGGTACTCTTAATCAAGAATATGAAGACAGCATTTATTTATCTAGACACTTTAAAACTCAAGCAGAATATATTTACTATCCAGTGAGTTCTATAGTATGATTATTTTCAGCAATAGAGATTCAAAAAATTAGTTTCTAAGTCTTGCTTTTATCACTAGCAAATCATATGAAATTAATAAGCATATACATCCATCCATACATCAAACCCTTGTTAAATTAAGTAATATGAAATCTTCTTCCCAGGATGAACATTATATAATTTAGTTTATGATTCTTCCAGAATAGTGGGATTAGAAAGTTTTTACTAACCTGATGCTATCAAGAATTGAGGTAGTAAAGGATTGGGCAACTATTACTGTGCATTTACAGTGAGCCAAGCACATATACATGAAACTGTTACTATAAGGAGCACGGTGTAGGTAAAGTCATGCTTGTTGCTTCCCATCCCTGTGAATAAAATAAATTCTATGCTAAAATAACTTTAATTACTTTACCGTAGTAAATAGTAACACTAAAATGTTTCCTTTTTAAAGAAATTTCAGTATTCTTATCGGGAACCAATAACAATGAAGCCTATTTTCAAATTGGTCTACTCCATTATGTAATTGGACATGTGACAAATTAATTTTGAAATATTTAGATATGAGGAAAGATGATTTCCAAGTTCTTTGAAAACCTACAAAGGGACTCAGCTTTACAGGTGCTGCCTCTCTTGTAAGTCTGCTGATATACATATCATGTATATATTTATAATCTGCTGATATCTACATGGTATTTATATCAGCAGACTTTTTATATCACCATCCATTTTATTTATCTATGGTCAGTATGTGACTTCAAGGTTGCTTAAGATAGCAACCAAACTAAAGATAAGAAATTAAATTGCTTTTTTGTTAGTTAATTAATAAGAATATATAAAACATAC
>RJWJ010015780.1:0-35597 GCA_004363605.1 Indri indri
GATACCCTGTATCCTGGGTGCTGGGGTGCTGTCAGGTAGTCTCCAGGGGAGTGGTTCTCTATCTTGGCAGCACATCGGAGTCACCTGAGAAGCTTCCAGAAATACTCCTGCAGGGTCCTACCTGCAGAGAGCCTCATCTGATGGGTGTGGGTGGGGCCCTGCCCTGGGACTTATGAAAGTGATTCCAACGTTCAGCCCACGTTGGGAACCGCTGCAGCAGGGATCATTGGCTTAGAGATACTTAGTATTTGGGGACAGAAACTATCAAGGCAGCCAGGCTTCTCTTTTTCCAGAGGTGGAAGGTCATGAGGAAAAACAGAACAGGGAGTGTGTAGTACCCTCTGGAGACTGCCTGCCCGGGCATCCTCTGGGCACTCTGAGGCCTGCCGATCTCCTCTGCGGCTGTGTGGACGCCGCCGCTGCACATCTGGCCTGGAGCACGGCACAGACTGTCGTAATCATGTAAGATAAGCCCCTAGGAATGAAAAGAAGGCAGCCTAAACTTTCTGGGTTCCAGTGCCAAAGCAGGAGGTCTCGAAACCACAGGGCGGGGGGTGGGATCATTTGCGGACACAAAAAGCCAAAGGACAAGAGAACTCTGTTTTAGCAGATTAATTTATAAGAAAAATATCAGAAGCAAAAGGCACACATGGGAATATTGTTATTGGAAAGAGCATTTTGCAAAAGAATTTTTATAAATGGAAACTGCTTCAAGTTCAAGCCATGTTTAAAAACACAACCACATGGGTGGCAGGAAGGAGGGGAACAGCTGTGTTGAAATATTTTCCTGAGGGGATGAACACCCAGCCTCACTCGGCTGTCTTCCGAAGGGCCCTGGAGGGGCTCTCTGTGCGTCCTGTTTGCTTTTGGAACTGCCGGCTTAGCCCTTTTGGCCCCTCGATGACCCAGAGGGGATGATAAAACATGGTAGCTTTTAAGAGAGCTATCCCAGTTCCGAGATAAAGATTTTTCCCTCTCTAAGATGATTTAAGAAAACTTCGTTTTGAAAATAGAGAGGAGAAATGGACATAAACTATGTATCAGTTAGTAGAAAAAAAAAAATGTCCAGGGGCCAAATTTCCTGCAAAACTGGTACCTGAGTGCAGATTGAAGTCTATGGCACTTGCCTAAGGGGTCGCTCAGGAAATTTCCTTTCCCTTCCTTTGACCCATAGCAGAATAAAGTGGATTGATTTGGGTTGTGTTGGGTAGTTGTTTGGTGGTGGAAGTTGAAGGAATTTGGGGAAATTTGGAGGAAATAACTTTCTGAGTAGCCCAGAAATGAAGGTTTGCTGTGCTGTGCAGCCTGAGATCTAGTGTAGGCCACCGTCTGACATTTTTGAGAATTTCTATGTTTGCCACAACCTTCTTTGGCCCTGATGAAACTCTGTTTTTCTAGAAAAGCACATTTATATGTTAAATAAGGTGTACGGTCCAGCACTGGATGGCAGGAAGTTACCGGTCTCGCCACAGCCGTCTGCAGAGCGGGAGTGGCGTGAACGTTCTCCGGGCGAGCTGCTGGGGAGCCCTTCTGAGGTAGACAAAAGACCCTTAATACGCATTTTCCCCCAACTTGATTATTTCCATTCCCAGGAAACAAAAAATATTTTTCTGGTTTTCCATGTATTATCCCATATCATAAAAATGTAATCAATAATAATGATTAGCGCTTTGTGAGCACGTAGTGTGGAATCAGACATTGTTCAAGGAGGTTTGCATATTGTCTTAGGCTGTTTTCTGTTGCTTATGACATAATACCCGAAACTGGGTAATTTATAAAGAAAAGGAATTTACTTCTTACCATTCTGGAGGCTAGGAAATCTAAGATCGAGGGGTGCATTTGGTGAGGACCTTCTTGCTGTGGGGACTCTGCAGAGTCTCTGGGAGGTGCAGGGCATTTTGTGGCGAGGGGCTGAGTGTGCCAGCTCAAGTCTCTCTGTCAGTTGCAAGCTACTTAGTTCTAACTAGTTACTAGTAGAAGCAGAAGCTCAAGTCTGAGCCTCAAACCAGGGTCTTTTTGCCTTTTTATCAACAAAGAAGGCCTTTTTCTAGAGAGGGACATAAGCCTCTCCCATATGGTCTTCCCTTCAAGACTGGGATTGTTCAGCAGTACGTCACGCCAGTGTTTTTACTCCAAATGTTTGCAAAGATGGCTGCAACGATTGAGCCCATGATCCCTTACAATGGGACTTTTCTGCTCCTTCCATCAAGAGGTGGAATCTGTTTCTCTTCCTCTTAAATTTGGGCATGACATGTGGCTTGCTTTGACCAACAGACTGCATCAGAGGTGAGGTTATGTGAACTTCAAGGCTAGGCTTTAGAAGACCTTGTAGCTGCTGCTTTTGCCACCTTGGAATACTGCCCTGGGACCCCCATGTAAGGGAGCCAGTCCAGCCTCCTGGGGGAGGAGAGGCCACATGGAAGAGAATTGAAGCACCCCAGCTCCAAGCCAGTAGCAACTGCCAGACACATGAGTGAGTTGATCTTGGGTCTTCCAGCCCAGATGACCCTCCTACTGAATGAAGCCCCTTGAGTGAACCCAGGTTCACTCTAAGAAGCTTCTAAGTTTTGAGGTAGTTTCTTTCATAGCTGTAGATAAGTGATACCCCCAGTAATCGCTCCTGTCTGGGAGAATGGTATTTTAGTTGTGCAAAGTTACTTTATGTGGGTAAAGCCCTGGGTGTCATCTGAGTGCTGGTCCAGCAAAGCCCCCTTGCTGGGAGGAGGTTCTTGGTGAGCTCTGAGTGTGTTTGCATAGTGAGCCCAGAACCGCATGGCTCTGCATTCATTCTTCTAGGCCCAGGAATGCTCTCACCTCACATGAAATCGATCCCAGTCGAATTATGGGAAGCAGCTATCAGAGGGGATAAATTCCAACTTCCAAATCTGGAGTTCTTGACTCAGTCAGGATATTTAGAAATCTAATGAGTTTTAAACCTTTTTCCTGATTGTGTCAGGTAGTCCAGGGAAGAGCCTTTCTAATACTTTGCTGCTGTTTCCCCTCCCGGTTATTGCTGGAGAGCCATCAGACTTTAGAACTGCAGGGTATTGGGATATTATCGAGTAAAACTCACTTTACAAGAGAATGGGAGCGTCTTGGATGACTGGAGACTCAGACTTGGTCAGGCGTTGGCTCCCAGGAGAGCCTCTGTGTGCTCCAGGCAGACAAAGCCACCTTAACTGTGATCACATTCTCAGGATCACATAAAGTGCTGTCCAGTTGTTTGTCTTCATTTTTCTGGGATCCCCACTTAAGCCATATATGAGATTCAAAAATGTCTGAAGGACATGACACTGTCTGGGGAACGAGACTGCGGCAAATTCCCTTAGCGAAGTTTCCCTGGGTGAGGAAGGCTTTCAGGCCGCTGGGTGGCCTGCACACCAGGTGTGCTGTGAGAAAGGAGCTGCATGCCCAGGCATGAAGTTTCCCCCTTCCAGTTCCCTGGTGGCACCAAGGCCTCTTTGCTAGGGATCCTCACCCCCATGGCGCTGGGAGACAAAACCGGAAGAACTACAGCATCCAGGGTCCAAGCACGGTGCTGTAGGCCGGTGTATTTTCATGCCCGCTGCGGAGATGGGTGGTGATGGGAGCAGACGCAGGTGGAGCTGGAGGGACTCTCTGGGGGTGGGGCCGCCAGAGATCAAGGGCAGGTGGCTGAGGCACGGAGGTCACTATGGTTGGGACCTGAATGGAGAAACTGGGTCATGGCACCAACAGCTGCGGTAGAGCTTTGTCAGCAGGGCTCTGGCCTCAGTGCAGGCCTGTGGGGTGAGCACACAGAGATTGGCAGGCAGATGAGGGGTCCACATACAGCAATGTAAAATTATGGGATTATTTATTTATGTATGTGCCCACACACACGTATACTGCATGTACACACGAACACACACACACACTCTCTCTCTCTCTCTCTCTCTTAGGATTCCAGGATACACAGTAAGAGAGAGCTGATGTCCCACTCCAAGGTGGGTGGAGATTCCAGTCAAATTGTTCCAATGACTCCACCTGGGACCTACAAACTGGAAGGTCACAGGGGATATTTGGATAATCTACAGAAGACGACTCAGGGCTCACAGAGGTAAAGTGTCTTATCTACAAGAGGCCTGCAGGCAAAATCTGGCCCACTGCCTGCTTTTGTAAATAAAGTCATAGCGGGACCCAGCTGCACTGTTCCTAGTAGCAGTATTGCCGGGAGGAAGAGGGTGGCACAGGGTTCCATCATGAGCTTTGTTCCAGAGGCAGAGTCTTCCCTGCTCTTTCCATCAGGAACACAGAACAAGGACAAGGGTGAAACCCAGTGATGATTCTGAATAGATGTCATCAAAATAAGGAAGCTGCAGAGCACGAGATATGAGATACCGTGTAGCTAGCTTGTGGCACTAAAGGCCACGGCATTCCCCAGGGCAGCCCGAGGCGCCCACGCTGATACAATGGCTTGGCACGGAGTCAGTACGAGAGCACAGCCGCTGTGGGTTCCCCAAACAAGCATGTTTTAAGTTAACTCATTTCCACTAATAACGTGCAACAACTTGAACTTCTGCTGATGCAAGCTTTTCTGGCCAAGGGAGGGCAACGTGACATAATGAACATAAGAAACTTTAGAAAAGCTACTAGAGAAGATATGATCCAATCCTTGGCAACACGGATTGGACCCAGAGCTTTGTAAAACCCAAAGTGCCAGAAGTGTCTCCACCTTATGCGTCACAAGTATGCGAGAGAGGCGAGCAAGAAACGTTTAAAGAGAGGAGAGGAGTGGAGGAGGGAAACAATGAAGGAAAACTAAATGACTTCGGAATCTTCTAACAGCTGCTTCAGAAACTCGGGGGCTGAAAATCTCCAGGAATGCAAAGACTCATCTATTCAGGCACTTCCTGGAAGGGAGGGACAGCCCAGGAGCATATGGAGGTGAAGTGCAGGCTCAGTGCTGGTCTGAGCATGGGAGGAGAGTGAGAGAATTGCATTTGCACCCGGGGAGGCTGGGGGCCAGCTGCAGCCACGCAAAGCTACGTCTGGGTCCCTGAGGCTGCGGCAGAGCAAGACGCCCTGGCTTTGCTGACTTTCAGAGCCAGTGCAGCTTCAGTAGCCATAGTGCAGCTTTGCAGGGGCTCGGGTCCAGGCTCCCTGCTTCTCTTCTTTCTTTTTCTCCTTCAACCTCTAAGAAAGCAAAACGGGAGTCATAGGAAAGGACTTTGTGACTTCAGAGGAGTAGTTTCTGTGAGCATCAGCATTCTCCTCTGTGAAATGGGAGAGGTGTGGATGAGAACAATGAATTTCCAAACTTTTATCTTAAACCAATAGATACCATTTTTCAAAAGAAATGTTAAGCAAGGCCAAGTGGCGACGTTCGGGTAGAGGGATCGGGATGGGAGCAAGGAGCCTACCGGGGTGTCTGTAACAAAGTACCACACACAGTGGAAGTTTACGTCTCACAGCCTGGAGGTGCGGGGTTCAGATCCAGTACCTGCAGGGCCGGTTCCCTGTGATGGCCATGAGGGGAGCCCGTTCCAGGCCTGTCTCATTGACTTGTAGGTGGACGTCCTCCCCTGCACATCCTCTTCCCTCTAAGCTTATCTCTGTGTCCGCATTTCTCCCTTTTATAAGGACACCAGTCATACTGGATTAGGGTCCACCCTAAGGAACTCACCTTAACCCGATTATCTCCAAATAAGGTTATATTCTGAGGCACTCAAGGTTAGGACTTCAACATATGAACTTTGAGGGGACACAGTTCAACCCGTAGCAGAGCCTGAACTGCTCTGATCCATACCCTCTCAGGGAGGCTATTAGGACAATGCCATGGCCGTGTTCCTGCCCCGAGAAATGGCCAACAGAAAGATCACAGAGGGGCTCGAAAGGAGCAGAAACTAGGGACGTGGCCAGAGATATTAGCCAGGTGTTAATGCCCAGGGAAGCTGCACCTTTAAAAGGCACCACACCCTTGGGGGCATGTCCAGGACCTGGACTGGGCAGTTCATTAGTTGGAGGAATGAGTTGCATGAAAGGATCCACCTCCAAGCAACAGTAAGCAAGATAGTGTGGTCCTGGTGTAAGGATAAACTTGTAAATCCATAAAATAGAATTGAGAGGCCAGAAACATACTCATATATTCTCTCTCTCTCTCTACACACGTGCGTGCACTCATGCGCGCGCGCGCGCACACACACACACACACACACACCCATATATACATATATGGTGATATAGCAAATGTGGTAAAATATTAACAATCGGTGAATCTGGGTGAAGGTTACATGGTTACGTGGTTACATGGGTGTTCTTTGTACGATTCCTGCAGACTTTCAGTAAGTTTTTTGTAAGTTTGAACTATATTTTAAAAAAACGAATATATATGCTCTGTTATTCCTCACCAACCTAGGTACAATACTCATGTCATTGGAAAATCCAGACCTGGGGATTTAGCCAAGGTGGGGAGCAGGAGTGCATCTTTGATAAAAGCAGGGACTGTTTAACAAAAATTTCTAATTTCAATGGAGTCCAATTTATCAATTGTTCTCCTTTGTTGCGTATGCATTTAATATTATATCTAAGATATAGATCCAAGGTCATAAAGATTTACCCCTATGTTATCTTCTAAGCATTTTATGGTTCTAGCTCTTACATCTGGGTCTTTGCTCCAGTTTGAGTTAATTCTTTATATGTGGTGTAGGTTCTTTTGCATGTGGCTAGCCACTTGTCTCAGCACCATTTGTTAAAAAGACTGCTCTTTCCTCATCAAATTGTCTTAGCTTCCTTGTCCAAAATCAATTGTGCGTAGACACATGGGTATGTTTCTGAACTCTCAATTTTATTTTATTGGTTTATAAGTTTATCTTTGTGGCTGGACCATGCCATCTTGATTACTATTGTTTGGAGGTGGAGGCTTTTATGTGACTCATTCCTCCAACTAATGAACTGCGCAGTCAGGTCCCAGCCCAAGCCCTAGCCCTGTCCCTAAGTGTGTGGTGCCTTTTAAAGATGCTGCTCCCCTGAGTATTAGCACCTAGATATATCTCTGGCCATTTCCTTTGTTTCTCCTCCCTTCCAGCTTTCTCGTGGTCTTTCTGTTGGCCCTTTCACAGCTCAGGAAAGTTTCTGTGAGACAGTGGGCCATGGTTCATGGTAACCTGACGTAGTACATGTTCTGGAGGAGGGCAGCCATCACCCTCACAGTCTATAGGAGATGGAGAGCTTCTCCCATGCTTCCTGATTCTCCTTGACATAGGTCTTTGGGGTCAACTTGTTCAGCTCTTGTATGAGAATACCAATGTCAAACCCAAGGTATGAACAAGCCTAATGAGGCATGGAAAAGATATTCCATAAGCAAGGAAATTGTACCTGGAAGAAAAAGAATATGGTTCATTTCTTTAACACTTGGTCATTTAGCTGTCAGATATTCTCTAGGCTTTTGTCCTTTCAAAGCAAGGTCAGGAAAAGATGCTGAGAAGGGAATCCTTGTATCATCAGAGTATCATGGCTTCAAGGATGTTCCTCACTAGGGAGCATAATGGAATCTGGAAATGGAAAGGCAACTGAAATGGTGAAAAGACTCCTGAAGCTATTCAGGAGGGAAGCACTAGGGAGAGGAGGCATCCCCCAGGAATGTTTTTCACATAGGAGAGGAACATGCCGAGAACTCAGACCACACATCTCCAGAATGAGGTCACTTCAGGTGCTTTGTGGGAACCCAGAAGCTCATATATGATTGCAGTGTCTTCAATGGAAGGATCGCTGGTGATGATAGTGGACAGAGAAACTGCTGGTTCATCTGTCATCTGGAACTCAGCTGGAATGGATAGGAGCGCACGTATAGAGTCCAGGGAGACCTTGAAGGAAGGGCCTCTTTGTTTCCTAGACCAGAAACAACATCATCGTTTTGCATATAGAAAGTGAAACATAAAGAAAGCAGAGACCAATGACAGATTTAAGTTGTAAGATCAGAATTCCAGAGTCTACACCAACACTATAACCACTATAACCTCCCTTAGAGGTAAGGGAGATGGCATAAAGGGGAAAAATGTAAAGCCGTAGAGGAAAGATCACATGCACAGGCCTGGCTTAGACTGGCCTGTCTCGTCCAGGCAGGCCCGTCTTGCATCCCCAGCATATTCCTAGCAAGCACTAAGAGAGCCAAGGGCTGCAGTGAGGGGTTCCCTTTGCACAAGGTGCGGAGAATGCAGTATGACTAGGGTCCTGACAGCTGTGCTCTGCAGGAGCCCTTGGACTTCAGTCTATTTCCCTGGTGTGATAAGCATAGATTTTCTTTCATATCTTACTTTTTTTTTTTTTTGCATGCTGAGTACATGTTTATTTAGAAAATGCAAATAAGCAAAAGGATAATGGTAATTACCTGGAACCCCACCTGATAAGTTAACTATTGATATCATTTTCATATCTACTCTTTGTGACTTAAAAATACACACATATTTGATTTCTTTGAAAAGGGGTCTCATTACAATTCTCTTTTGTAAGGTTTTTTTTTTCACTCAGTTACATGTGATGAGTAGCTTTCTATGTCAACTGCAGTCTTTCATGACATTTGTTAGTGTCTGCTTAGTATTCCAGCCCACAGATGATGTATCCTAACCCTCCAGTGGATGGTATATTAGACTAATAATTATAAGCTGAGCAACACATTTTTGCCTCTCCTAAGCACAGCCCAAGCAGGGCTCTCTGTTGGATATCCCCTGTGCATTTCCTAACTTTTCTCAATGAAAAGGAGGCCTAGAAAAAGGAGAACCAGGGAGAACAGTGATCCCAGGCTAGGAAAGCGCTGAATTTTGTTTAAGAATCCCTTGTTTCTGATGGTTCCCTTAAGTTCCAAAGAAATCAATGGCTTCCCTGAAGCAGGCAATATTTAAGATAATACATTTAAAGTTATCAGTAAGATATAATCTTACTATATAGTTGTGACAATAATAATAGTATTGTTTTATAGGTTAAGTTCTGGGCTTTGGGTCTAAAGTGGGAACCTACAGAAGCTTCAGAATGACACAGCAGTAGGCTTGTCTCACTTTAACCATAAATGTGCTTGTGCCCTTCACCCCATTGGGTCTGGTGCTGGTGACAGCTCAGCTGCTCCAGCCCAGGGCTCCTGCATGGCCCTTTTGCACCTGCCCACACCTTGTAAGTAGCCCCTTTGTAAACAAACTCTTCTCTAATTCTCCTAATTTGAATGTGCCTTCTGTTTCCTGTTGGAGCCCTTCCTGATGGAGTCTGGGGTGTTTAGGTACCCTCTGACAGTGGTTTGTGCCCTTCATTCATTGATCAGCAGCTTGATGGCCAGAAGCCAGCAGAGCTTTGCTACTTCTTAGTAGGGCTCTGTAGTTAGGGATGAGGGCACATGAAAGAGGGACAGGTACAGGGTCAGGATCTGGGTGCTTATGGCAGATCATCACTAAGACAAGAATGTAGTGGTTAGGTATATAAGTTTTGGTGCTAAGCTGCCTGGGTTTAAATATAGCACATCCCTGACTGTGGCAGACAGACTCACAGACGGCCTGCTGGTGTGTCGACTCTCTGCTGGCGTGTGCAGTCCCTCTTGCTGAGTGTGTTTGGGACTCATGATTGCTTCTAACCAGCAGTAAATGGTGAAAGTGTTGAGGTGTCACTTCTGAGTTGATGTTGCATAAGATCGTAACTTCCTGCTAGCAGGCTCCCTCCTTGGCTGGCTGTGAGGTTGCAAACCACCCTGTGTGAATGACCACATAGACAGGCCCCAGAAGCAAGGACCTGAGGGGGCCACTGGCCAATAGTCAGGAGGGAACCAAGGCCTTCACTCCAATAGCTTTTAAGGAACAGCCACCTGCCAGCAGCCACATGAGCTTAGCAGCAGATTCTTTCCCAGTCGAGCCTCCAGATGAAACCCCAGCCCTGGCTGACACCTTGACTGCAGCCCTGTGATGAACCCTGAGCCAGGTCACTCGTAAGCTGTGCCTGATTCCTGACCCACAGAACCTGAGAGACAGTAGATGTGCTTTGCTCCAAGCTGCTAAGTTTGTGGTGATTTGTTAGGCAATAATAGGTTAACTAATATAATTACTATTTGTATAACCTTGAGCAAGTTACTAAATCAATTTCTGCCTTGGTTTCCTCATTCATAAAGTGGAAATTAAGATAATAATCCTACACATCTACTTTGCAGAGCTGAGGTGAGCATGAAATGGGTTAACTGTAATATGCTTAAAGCAGCACCTGCTACAGAGGTGGTGGCTTGTCACACATAAATGTTGGCTAGTGAGCATTGACAGACTCTGGGGTCCCTTGAAGGATATACCACCTTCCCTGCTCAGATTTGGGTGACACTTCTTCCTCTGTTCCTCCCCCTGGGGCACCCCAACTTGCCCCTCATTTGCGTGTTAGCAGGCCTGGCATGTTGGGACAGGTTTCACAGAGCAGAAAGCGACTTTCTGGGAAACACTGGCCATCCTCTCTGCTGTCCTCTCTGTGGGTTCTTCCCCACCGTGATCTCTCAGCTCCTTAGAAAACCAGCCAGAAACCTAGCTTGGCTGACTTGTGGGGAGCCCAGGAGCAGAGCAGGAATCTGGATGTCTGTCTGGTTGGCACTTATTATAACACATCCCCGTAGGGACGAGCAGAGCATCGGAGAACTCTGCCAGGAGGCAGCGGGGAGAAGCATCTTCCAGCAATGTGTACCTCAAAGCACAGCTTCCAGCTTCTGCAGGGCCACTGCACTGCTTCATCTCGATCGAGGATCCCTCTCTCTTCCTGGGATCTGGTAAACTTGAGATGTCACCCTTCTTTACTCATACCTTCTCCCGCCTAACCCCCAAACTCAGGTCCTTCTTTTCTCCAGAACAAGGACGAGGCCTCTGAGCTCTTCCTCTCTTTTCTTTTTCTCACCCAACTTCCTCTTTCCTCACGGCACCTCATGGGCAAGACGACTTTTCCTTCCCCATCCAGCAAGGCCCGTTGGTTCCAAATGCATTTATACCTCCTGTTCCCACCTACTTCGATTTGGTGGACACGGCTTTTTCTCATTATCCTCAAAAGTCAACCACCCAAATAAACATATGCATGCTTACGTAGGCACGGATGCCAGAGAGAGGTTTCCTGGTTGGTTCATTTACATTCTCTTCAAGTGTGAGCTGCCCCTCCTGCTGTGGGGTGAGGACACAGAGCAAAAGAGAAAAAATGGGTTGTCTCGAGTTAGCTTCCAGCTAGTTGTAACCCCAGGAATAAAATCCAGGTGGCCTGACCCGACTTAGATACTGTTTGTTGGGCAACAGGACTGGCCTGTTGGCTGGGTCCAATCAGCTCTACAATAATGGTGGTCGCTTCTCCCTATGCCTGATAGGCTAATCCCCCAGTGAACTGGAGGCCCTGTGAGGAAAGGGGCGACCTCACATTTACACTCATGACAGAGCCTTGGCCTTAGGAGACAGCCAGGAGCTGTGGGTTGACTGGAATTCATCATTTCTTTCAAAGCAGAGGGCAGAGGAGCTGGAAGAGGTCGGAGCAGTTTGGAAAACGTAAAACCACACTTCCCGATGGATTCTTTCTGGGAGGTGCATTTCACAATGGCTGTTTTACCTTTTAGAACCCTGGCAGCTTCCAGAGGGCCTGACTGCCTACGTTCTGTTCGAGTGCCAGGAAAAATGACGCCTCCTGTGGCCAACCATGGGTTTTCAATACGTGAGCAAGACAATCAGTGGCATCTCTTAGATCTCCCTCCCCTGAGCGCTGAGCTGCAGCACCGAGGACAGGAAGGGAAACGCAGGGTGGATTTGCCCCATTTAGTCCATGGGTGTATTTTATTGTTGGCAGCAGGATTGCTGCCTTCCTACCTTTCTCTCTCTCTCTTTGTTCCCTTCCCTTGGGAGACACTACAGTTGTGTGGGTCGGGGGTGGACAAGTAGGTCGACAGACAAAAGAGTTTCCTTCTTGGGATTCTCATAATTGGTGTGTGATGTACGTTCCATTCCTCTGGAAGCCGGTGATATTAACCAGAAACAGCTTGAGCTACAACTGCCCCTATTGTGGCAAACATGCTGAATGCGGGCAGGGGTCTGCTGTCTCCCTCCTACTGATCAACTCCTTTATTTTAAACAACACCCCCTCCAAGCATCCTTCACCGCAGGGAGCCAGCACATGCAGTTCTTCTCATCCAAGCTAAAAGCACCAGGTACATAGACTTAAAAAAAAAAAAAATCAAACAGTACAGAGGAACGTACAATGAAATCTCAGTTGTCCCTCCCCCAAAGAAAGTTTTAAGGTTGTACACTGGCAGAAAAGAGCTCATTCCTAAGCCAGCAAAGATCATGTACTTTCTATTTACATAAAAGAAATTTTTATATACCCATAACTCTGGCCTTTCTTGTTTTTAGTCCCTGCTTATTAGAGATCCTTTCAAATTAGCACATGGCCATGCCAGTTCATTCTTGATAATGGCTGTATTGTATTTCATTGCATGGTTATATTTAACTTACGCAGCCAGTTTACTACTAAAGGTCTTAGTTCAGGCTGCTGTAACAGATACCACAGACTGGGTGACTTAACAGACTTTCTCACAGGTCTGGAGACTGGGAAGTCCAAGATCAAGGCGCTGGCAGCTTTGATGTCTGGTAAGGGCTCTCTTCCTGGTGCCGTGAGGAAAGAGGAAGTTGGGTGAGAAAAGGAAAAGAGAGGAAGAGCTCAGAGGCCTCGTCCTTGTTCTGGAGAAAAGAAGGACCTGAGTTTGGGGGTTAGGTGGGAGAAGGTATGAGTAAAGAAGGGTGACATCTCAAGTTTACCAGATCCCAGGAAGAGAGAGGGATCCTCGATCGAGATGAAGCAGTGCAGTGGCCCTGCAGAAGCTGGAAGCTGTGCTTTGAGGTACACATTGCTGGAATATGCTTCTCCCCGCTGCCTCCTGGCAGAGTTCTCTGATGCTCTGCTCGTCCCTACAGGGATGTGTTATAATAAGTGCCAACCAGACAGACATCCAGATTCCTGCTCTGCTCCTGGGCTCCCCACAGGCAGACAGGTGCCTTCTCCTGTGCCCCTGCTTGGCGGAGAGAGACAGCTTCTCTCTCATGCCTCTTCTTATGAGGGCACTAATCCCATCATAAGGGGTCCACTCTCATGACCTTATCACCTCCCAAGGGCCCAAATACCACCATAATGGGGATTAGGGCTTCCAGATACGAATTTAGGGGGACACAAACATTCAGTCCATAGCATGGTCATTTTGATGGTTTGCAATTTTTCACTGAGGCTGATTTACATGGCAGCTTCAGGAGCAGAAGAGTCTCCTCACTGGAATTTGGGTCCTGGTGACCACTGGTGGGAGAAGTCTGCCTGGCGTGTCAGTCCACCGACTAATGGCTGAGCCCACAGCCTCTCAGAGATGGCCCAGCTGGCAGACAGTTTCTCCCATGGTGAATGAACAGGGACCATGAGCCAAATGCTAAAGTAAATGTACTTGGGTTCCTGGGACCAAATTGGGATGCCATTGTACGGGAGCCTCCAGAAGGAGTGGGGAGAACACACTTCTGAGAGTCTGAAGACACTGGCTCTAGTCCTGCCTCTGCAGAAGGTAAGAGATGCAGGGTGCATGGATGAAGCATTCACTATTCTCTGACTCTGCAGTGACACTTCACACTTGTCATGGCCTTTCCTCTTCACACGGACAGTACCATCAGTCCTTGCACAGCTGGAGGGACGGAAGCACCCGTGCTGGGCAGCCTGCTCTGGGTCAACACTGTTCACACTGTAGTCGCTTCTCTGATAAATCTGACTTTGACACTTTTTCACTCCTGCTCCATCTTTGCCCTCCTTTCAGCCACTCTTTTCTAATTTTTCCTGCCCTCTCCCTTCAGAATAAACTAAACGAGGTCAACAAGTATTTGCTGAGCATCTGCTCTGTGTGGAACACAGCCTTTTCTTCTTATCCTGCAGGCTTCCAAATTGGGGGCAGGGGTTGGATTCCATGGTCTCCCCTTGGGCCACAGCTCCAAGAAGTCCACCTTCTCACAGCCTCCTTGGAAGGTCCACAGCGGCTGAATATGGCAACACAACCACAGGACCCACCTGCTGACATAGGACCACCAGGATGAGGGGAAAAAGAGGCTGGCAGTGAGTGGGTCCTCCCTGCCCTCACCCATCCCCTGCCATCGGGAGATCCCTGGCATCAAGATGCACAAGGACCTCCTCCAGGCGACAGCTACGAGTGTGTCGGAGCCTGGGATGCCAGAGGCTGCACCAGGGATCTGGGCCACAGGGGCCTAGAGCAGAGAGGCCCCAGAGATCTTGGGGTAAAACTGAGGAGGGCAGCGGAGACGGCATGCTCATGTCTCCAGGGCTAGTGGGGAGACTGACAGGGACATGTATGCAGTTGTAAGATGTCAGACCATCCCCGCCCCCAACCCCCTAGTCCCTTGGGGGAAACAGCCTCCCAGGCCTTCTGCTGCCTTCCAGCCTAAGACTGTCAGCAAAGCTACCAGATGAGCGAAAACTGCTCCAAAGTTTGTGTCGTAACAACCGCAGCCATTTATCGGGAGTTGCTAAAGCCAGGCACTGCCTAAATCGGGCCCTTTTCTAAACCCCACAACAGGCCTGCAAGTCAGATATCAATACTCACATTTTACAGAGAGAAAAACAGGAGCCGGAGCTAGGAAACTGTGTGTCCCAGAACACAGAGCGCTTAGACACTGGGCAGCCCCATCAGGCGAGCCTGGCCCAGAGTGGGAGGCCAGTGTGGTGGCCGGGGGCGGGCAGCAGGAGGCCCTGGCTGGGCACTGGAGGCAGTCGCCTCAGAAGAGCCCTTCGGGCCTTGTCTTCCTTGAATGGGGCTATTTGTCAGTGAATCCATAACACCAGCACAGAATGAACTCCCTGGCAAACCCGTTGGCAGGCTTTCCCTAATGGAACCTCCAGAGAGAAGTCCCCTGTCCTCTCCAGCGTCACTCGTGACCTCCGGCCTGCTCCGAGCCAGGCTGTGCCCGAGCGGCCCTGCCCGGGGAGCTTGTTTGCTCTGGCAGACAGGGAGCCCATTCAGACCCTCGGTGGCACCGGGGGAGTCTGGCCCAGGAGGCCTGGCCGTGCTCCGGCTGGCTCAGGGGGTCCTGGCGGGGCCTCCAGAAACCTCCTTTGGTTCGGTGGGCGGGGGGGCGGGGGCGCTGACTTTATTCTGGCCCTGAGAACGACCGACTTTACAGCTCCGTCTTGCTCCATAAACCAGAAAGCCACTTCCAGCTGGTGGTATGAAGTCTGGAGGGCGGGTGTCTGGTGCCATCCTGTCCGGGCAGGGAGGGGTCCTGCCTGTGGTCTGTCCCAGGCCAATTTTACAGGCTGTCGGTCACCCGGAGTGGGGCGTACACAGGGATAATATTTGTTGTACCTGCTCCCTGCTTGGGACACCCACAGCTTCCCCAGCTTAGCATTTTAATTATGCTGCCATCAGACAGCTTTCCTTTTCTACAAGGAGGGACTGCCTAGACTTTTATTTTTCTAAGGGTGGGAAACACTAGGTTTGGCTTAAACCACATCTGATTATGAAGAAGCTGTGAGTGACTTCCACGGCAAGCCGCCTCCCAGGCTGCCTCAGGAGCCCCATCCGAGGAGGTCCCCCGTCCTCAATTCCAGCTCTGAGACAGCAAGGGGCCCAGGGCCTGCCCCTCAGAGGGACAGCAGACCCACCTGAGGAACGTCCCCCCTGCCTGCCTTCCTCGTTGGCCACAACTGTTCATGAATAGCTGAAGGTTACGATGTTTAAATATTAAAAAATGTTTAGCTAAATACGTTGGCTTGTTTGCTTTTGCTGATAGTAACAGTCTGCCCACAGAGCCCTTTCAAGCCTCTTCAGTGTTTTGGAAAGTGGATAAGGGACCCATTCAGTGACGCTCGAGTTTTTGCTCGAGTTTAACCCGAGCCAGGAATGAAGCGTGTATTTCATGAAATGAGGAGTAGCCTCAGACCACACACAGAGACGCTTCTGAACTCCCTCTCTCTCTCTCTCTCTCTCTCTCTCTCTCTCACACACACACACACACACACACACGCACACCCCACTCTCTCCCTCGCCCTCGCCCTGACAAGCCGGCTATGACTGACACCAGGAAACCCGTAATCGGCGTCAGAGGGGGGTTTCCAGGGCTCAGGGGGCCCTTTGTTAGCAAGGAGCTGATGAAAAAATGGATTACGACCGTGTGTGCACCCCATACTAAAGAGAGCTCACAAAAAAGCCAGGGCCACCTAAACATGGCTTTTCAGAGAAGAAAAAGTTGGAGCCAAATGGAATTGTTGAAATCACCTTTGTGTGGGGAGGCAAGAAAAAACCCCACGTGTTTTCCCCAAGAATAAGGCTGGTTTTGTCACAACTTGCCCCCAGCTCAATGTGCCCAGCGGACGCCCCCACCCTCCCGGCTGTGGCCCCAGCACTGCCCGACTGCAAGGAGCATTTGCTTGTATCAAATAAGTCATTGTTGGACACAGGGAAACGGGGACCAGACAAAAATGAGATTATGGGGAGTACGCTTCTTTTAGGAGACATAGGGGCAAAATTATTTACTCTCTCCTTGCCATTGCCCCGTCCTTGACTACAAACTTCAAACGGAGCACGCTACTGGGGCGCTGTGGGAAGCTTGGAAGATGTTAGGCTTTATTTTTTCCTTTTGAACTTTTATTTCAGTGTAGGGTCCAATCTATCCAGGGAGAATGAGGCAGTTAAATTCAAGAAATATTTATGGTGCTTCCTAGGTACAATGAACTGGGGTGGGGTGAGGGGCAGGGGTGGGCAGGGGTGACAGGGAGCACAGCCCCCACCCCTGCACCCCGCACAGCCCCAGAGCCCCCGGGCCTACTGAGATGCTGTGGGACAGCTGTTTATTAAAGGGACGTTTCCTCCAAACCCGCAGCCCAGGCAGATGTCAGCGTCATCGCTGGTGTGGCAAAGCTTGGATCGGTTTTTCGTGGCTTTCATTTTGTCCTTTGCCATCCACTTGGAGTCACTCTCTAAGGCCCCAGGGTACTTCAAGGAGAGCTACCCGGAGAGAAGGCTTAGTGCCTTCTTTCTTCTTACACACCTACTTTTTGAAATGAGAAGATGATTTTGCCAAAGACATAGAAAGTTGGAAGCTCAGGGGTTCTGGCTGTGTTTGAAATGAAGAACTCACACAGTCCCAGGATGTCCCACCAGGGCACACAAATTCCTAACCTCAAGTGCCCACGGTCAGGAGAATGAGTTCTTTCTCCTGAACCTTCGCAGGGTTTCCTGCGGCCACCTCCTAGTCTGTGACCGCCCCGCTGAGATGGTTCCCCGGCTTCTCCAGTCCACAGCAGGAGCTGCAGGATGGAACAAAGGCCAACTCAGAGGTCCCTGTAGAGCGGCCACTGCACACCAGGCCCTTTCCCCTCCGTCCCCTTCCTGGGTTGATAGACCAGCCGCCACCTCTGCCACCCACAATAAACTCACTCACATCCTAACCAAGCAGCTGCTCTTTATTCCTCCATGAGGGAAAAACAAATGTTTTTCCTCCATTCTCATCCCACAACAATCAACACAGAAGACTTCTGTGACCAAATGTGGCATGGGGGGTTCCCACACACGAGCAAGCAATCAGTTTTGCGGCAGATGCCAGCTGGGTGTCCTCCAGTTCAATTCTGCCACTGTCTACCTGCAGACAGCGTCAGATCCCACAGGGTGTGGGCGCAGTCCTCATGACTGCCCCCACCTCAGATGCCAATCGCAAGCCCCAGGTTGCTCTACCTGTGCTTCTGACTGACCCGCTATAAGTTGGGGTTCCCGTGATCCTCCTCCTTGGGTTTGATCAATTTGCTGGAGTGGCTCACAGCATGGAACTCAGGGAAACACTCACGTTTCCCAGTTGATTATAAAGGATATTACAGAGGATAGAGATGAAGAGATGTGTAGGGTGAGGTATGCGGGCAGGTGCAGGGTTTCCATGCCCACCCCAGCTGCTACCCTCCAGGAACCTCCAGGTGGTCAGCTATTCAGCAGCTCTCTGAACTCTGTCCTTTTGCCTTTTTTTGGAGGCATTGATTAGTCATGATTGATTAAACCACTGGCCATCAGTGATCCACTTGACGTTCAGCCCCTCTCCCCTCCTTGGAAGTTGGGGAGTGGGGTTAAAAGTCCTAACCCTCTATCCTGCCTTGGTCTTTCAGGTCACCAGCCCCATCTTGAAGCTGCCTAGGGGCTCCGTCCTCAGTCAACTCGTTAGCATACAGAAAGACATCACTTTGGAGAGTCCAAGGATTTTAGCGGTTGTATGACAGGAACAGGGTCCGAGACCAAATATGTATTTCCCAGTGTCGCAGTCCATCGCCAGTCTTTGAACACAGATTCCTTACACCAAAAGGACATGCAACTCACAAGACACTGCCACATGACTGGAATCCCATTCAGTCGTTACTGATCAGTCCAGTCCATCATATTTGTATGAATGTCTCGCAGGGTGAGGCCACTCGGGCTGGCAGATTCCACTTTGCCAGATACCAAGAGCAGGAGTGGTCCCAGCAAACACACTGTTCCACCCTTTCAGGCATCTGCTATAACTGAGCTAAGAGACAAGGTCATCTCTTGCTCTGAGCCTTTCTTGAGGTATTAATGTAATATTGGATTTCCCTGAATTCATAACCCATTTATTTATTCCTTTACCCTCAGCTACTATTCTTCCTTCTCTCCATTAATAGCCAACCTTTTTCACCTTTGTAATGGATGTTAGGATCAGCCATTGTGCTGGTCTAGATTGCGAGCAGCAATGCTGGTACCCACCTCAGTCCTCCGGCATCCAGATAGAAGATGTCACGTGAGTACTACAGAACTGTGGGCTATTTTTACCGTCGGCAATACAGATGATTTTGCCAGATGGGATAAAGGCACAACCCACCCCCTATGAGGCCATTAGGAACTCTGACCTAAATTTTAAAAATATAGTTACAGTTTCTTGCTTAGAAATCATCCCAGCTTCCAGCACTGGTACTGCTGCCCTAGCCCATGAGCACTGCATCAGGTAGGGGAAAGAAGCCGAGGTGATGTGGAAAAAAAATTACAGTCGTTACACAAGTGTACTCCTCCCATGGCAAGAATTGCACACACACCGTATCCTCCCCAGCCCTCTTCCCCAGAGCCAGCAGAACAACAGAGGAGTGTCTCGTGGGGACACTTAGTTCCTCTCATGGTGAGTGTGAGCACGCACTCACAAAGCCGTGCCAGCCAGCCCTGACGCCTTCGTTTCCCCCCCCCCCCGCCCCTTTCATTAACCGATGCTTTAATTGCCTGCTCTGCTTCTCTGTCAGACTGTCACTCTGGGGAGGACATCGCTGCCCACCATTGGACATTAAGGCTGTACTGTGTGTTCCTTGGTCTGAAACAACAATGGTCTGCTGTCCAAATCCATGCAACATCTCCCATTCTGGTGCTTCTGTAGCACTCTGAGCATTTGCATCTTCCACTGGGTAAGCAAAGCCCAGTCCAGAGCTGGTGTCTGTTTCTGTCAAGACCCCTTTGCGGCCCCCTAGGGCTCCCACATCAGTCTCATTTGTCTGCTACGTTCAGGGCCTTCCCACCAGGAAGCCTGCTCCATAGCCATCGGCAGTCTCTGCCTCTCTTGCTGGTAGACAGAACAGCTCTTACTGGCATTTTGTGCCTAAGCACGTGCAAGAGGAACATGTCCAGATTCAGCCCATCTCTGCACTGCTGCGGTCCCTGCCCCACAGCCACTCATCTCACGGACCCAGGTGGCAGCCTCAAGGGAGCACACAGGGGTATCTGTCGATTCCAGACACCTTCCAAACCTGGAGGGGAGATTTCCCAATGGGCATTGACGTGTCCTACTTTAAAGCACCCCTCAAGTTTCCATATGGCTGTGCCCCACAAGGGCATCCCTTTAGCAGGCCAGGTCTCCATGGCCCTTCCGCCTGACCATGTGGCCGGGCCATTGGCCACTGCCCACGAGTCAGTAAAACCCAAACACGGGCTTCTACTACTGTTTGACTTTGCCATCGCTGCTAGGAAAACAGCCTGCAATTCAGTTCACCAAGTGATTTGTTTTTACCTTCTTCAGTGAGAGCGGCATCCTTCCAAACAGGATGTTGTCCACGCACCTTGGAGCTGCCATCCACAAACCAAGCAGCTCTTTCTTGGTCAGTTGAAAGCTGTTTATAGGGCGCTGTCCAAGTGTGGAAAGAATCCAACACCTCCTCGCACAGCTCCAGAGTCAGTCCAGGGGAAAGGGGGCTTCCCGCTTGTGAGCATCTCCTCCTTGCATCCCCGGGCAGCCTGGTCCAGTATGAACCATTTCCATTTTATTACTGAGCTCTGCTGGGCACTGCTATCCCCATTAGAGCCTTTCTGTGGTGTCACTCAAGACACTGTGGGTATCTCAGGTTTCAAGATCATTTTATGTCCTCAGTCACAGGGCAGGCTTCACTGGATGTCTGATGGCAAGGTCATGAATGCCCCTCAAGTGGAAATTCTGTAGTCCAGCATTCCAGTCGTGATTTCTGGGAGGTTCTCACAGGCTTCTGCTATAAGCCCCAGTAAACGCTCCACGGAGGGCTGTCGCATGGAGAGTGTCCCGCCAGCACTTTCCCTTCTACTCTACGCTGTGAGCTCAGAATCTACTGGTTCCCATTTAGCATGTCCAATTAATATTGCTAAAAGGGTAGATTTACGTGTTTACAGTACTAGGTAGGGGGAACATCCCCCAGTTAAACACAATGTCCATCCCTGTAATGCGGTCAGGTAAAGGAGACACAACCACGTCACATAAAGCATGTTCAAATGTACCAAGTCCCCTACAAACATATATCTTAATTCCCTCAACCTTTACTTTCCTAACTGTAGTCTCCATTAGGACTTCCTCAGCATGTTTTGGTTTTATAGTAGCAGGTAAGGGTAATGTCCCCTAGGCAGATACAGTGTCCATTCCCACAAAACATGTGGGTAAAAGAGACACGCATCTTTACATAAAGCCTGTTTAGACATCCCCACTGTCAGAATCCTATTGTAGGGGCCGAGGTTCCCCTTGGCCCCCAGAAGGTTTGCTGAAAAATTATTGACAAGATGTAGATTAAGGCCAGGTGCAGTGGCTCGCACCTGTAATCCTAGCACTCTGGGAGGCCAAGGTGAGAGGATTGCTTGAACTCAGGAGTTTGAGAACAGCCCGAGCAAGAGCAAGACACTGTCTCTGCTAAAAACAGAAAAATTAGCCAGGTGTGGTGGCACACACCTGTAGTCCCAGCTACTCCGAGAGGCTGAGACAAGAGGATCGTTTGAGCCTAGGAGTTCGAGGCTGCGGATCATTTGAGCCTAGGAGTTCGAGGTTGCGGTGAGCTATGATGACGTGATGACGCCACTACACTCTACCCAGGGCAACACAGTGAGACTCTGTTTCAAAAAGAAAAAAGTAGATTAATAGGAGAAAAGGCATACAAATTTATTTAATGTGTATACACAGGAACCTTCAGAATGAAGACCCAAATGTACAGGGGAAATTATCCATTTTTATGCTTAGGTTCAACAAAGTATGGGCAACCGTGTAGAAATATGATTGGACAAAAAGGGTGTGATCTAATCCTGACTGACTGAGTGGGGAAACCCAGAAGGGCCTGCCTGTCTAGACTCTTCTTGGCATCTCTGAGCAGCATCCCTTCCATCTGGGGGTGGGGCAGGTCTCTCTCTGCAATGGGGGTCTTATGACCCACAGTCAAACAAGGTAGGTCAGATAAATTTTTTTATACAGAATATTTTTAGGCTTTATGATTGGCTTTGGGAAAAGGGAGTTCTGGTTTCCCTGACCCGCCTTGGGGCAAAGGGATTCTCGTTGCTATGGCTAGTGTCAGGGGAGAAAGAGAAGAACTTTTGCTTCTGAGGGTGCTTCTGAGGCCTTCATTTGGGGATATTGAGCCCCGACACTGTCAACCTTTACATTTTTGTGTTCTCTCCATCTAACTGTAGCCCTCACCAGGGCTTCCCCCAACAGATCTAAGCACCACCGTGTCTGGGGCTCCCAAACCAAGGAGTCCCAGGGATTTCTCGTCACCGCCCCTGGCCATTTCCCCACTGTGTACATAAGTGGGTCCCCGGCAGAGGGTTAAGCCAAGAGACCCCTGCCCTTTTGTCAATCTTTATCTTGGTTAATCTGCCTGACTATTGCCCCAGGCAATTTCAGATCAGATTTCTCATTGTAATTTCTGCCTTCAGACTTTTAAAATTTCTCCAAACTGGGTAAACATAGTAAACTTTAGTTTGCTAAACTAAACTGATTTTAGTTGAACAACAAAAGAGCTTCCAGGGTTTTTTTAATCACTTAAAAAAAAAGAAGAAAATCTACCCTCCAATATTTGTAGATGTCCAGCAATATCTGCTTTGTCTCTGCTCATATTTTCCATTTTTCCTCTCTTTAGAAATTTCTGGAATCTTCTAGTACTCTCTACAGCATTAGTCTAGAACACAGCTTTTAGAACCACATTGGGATTCATCCATGGCCACAAATGTTCAAGGAATCCAAGGAGAGTGAGGGCAGGGGGAGAAGGGGACACATAAGGCTAGTTCTACTCTCCCTGTCCTCAGGTGTCCCTTTCGGGACCACTGTGGGAGCGTGGTGGCTGGGCTCAGCCCCTGCCCCACCTTCCTTCTGGCCACCTCCCCGACATGCGGGGGCTGGGACATTCATCGACTTTACCAAACTCTCTTGCACCTGAGCTTTTCCAGGTGAGTTTGAGTTAGCTACTCAGGTACATTTGTGACAAGCTGGGAGGATGGCAGGGAGGTGGGGTCAGGGTCTGCAGTTTCTGGGCAAGTTTGTGGACACCAGAAGGCATAAGGGCCTCCATTTAGTTGTGCTATGTGATTTCTGGAACCTACAGCAGTAGTGACTGCTCCTTGATTACAGAAGAGGAAGCTGCTCCTTTGGTGTCTTTGGGGATCATCCCTGACAGCTCAACCTAGAGTTGATTTTTTCAACCCTCCCACTGATTCTGGAAGTCATTTTGCATGATTAAGCTAGCTGGAGTGGATTTTGTTCTGTGCAACTGAGCCCACGCTGATACAGCTATTCTGTTAGGTCTCTCTATTTTGAGCATCTGCTATGAGTTCACATAGTACTAGACCATAATGGCTTGCAATGTGCCACGCTAAAGTTGATTCAATCTTCTCAATAGCCACGAACTAAATGCTATTATTACTCCTATCACGCAGAAGCGAAAATGGAGTCACAGATGGGCTAAATCACTCCCCTGAGGTCACTCACACAGAAAGAGGCAAAGCCAACCCCCAGGGCCTACGGCCACCCTTCGCCCGCTGCATGCAGTACCCACGGACTATGCCAAGTCCAATGGCTGGTCTAGTAGCTTCTTCTTTTGTGTGGAATTAAGCCAAACACCATAAAGTAAATTATGAAGTGGTTTTTTGAATCTTTGATTACAAAACTACTTTTTGTTCATCTCAATTTGAAGATTTATAAATCAGACTTGAGAAATTTTCAAACCCCTGAGAGTCTCAAACAAGGGATCACAAAGACCTCGCTCCTAAGCTTGTCCTCATGGAATATTCAGACTCTCTTCCCACTCCCCCAACACCACCCTCATCAGAATGACATTCCAGAAGCAGCATGGTTAGCTCTTAGAAGCTCATTTCTTATTCCTGCATTTGAAGGCTGCAATATTAACCAAAAAATTCCTACTGCAAAAGACATTTTCCGTCTGTTCCTGAACAGGGATGGGGGTGTGAATCTCACACACTGCATAGTTCTTGCTTTCTTTTGCAGGGGAGATTACCGGGGGAAAATGGCTTTTCTCTTCACTCCTCCACAGAGATCATTTGTCACTACCTGAAGAGTTGTGTGTTTCTGTGGTTGCTTGGTTTGGAGTTGCAACAGACACTCAGACTTCTGCAAAATTCCATTTATTTTCCGCATGGAATGCAATTCAATGCACCAATGTCTTCCGTACAGCTGAGTCATAGCCCTATTAATAATATAATCCTTGGAGCCCACTTGCACCTAGAGCCTTGCCAGCGAAGGCATCAAGGCTTGAGTCCGTGATGTCACTTTATACGTCTAAACTCTTCCCCATTCCCCCCGACCTGTGCCCAGCTCCATCCAGAACAGAAAGAGGTCATGCTAACTTGATGGAATTAAAAAATACCAAAACCACACAAAAGAATGCAGCCCTGGGTGTAGCGCTCATCTGCTAAATATGAAATCCTTTCCCCGAGTGAGTCTTCCACAAACAAGGTCAGTCCGAAAGCCGACACTACCTTAGGCGGGGAGGGGCGACGGCGCCATTAAAAACTCTTGCCAGTGGTTACCTCAGACGATGTAAATACAAAACTGGTGCTTGTGTTTATTTAAAGTTATTGGCATCGGGCTCGTTCCCGGTAGACAAAGATTATCTTGTTTACCGCAGCACCCAGATGATGGACAAGACTCTGTATAATATAAATCCAGCTATGCAAGGGGGGCGGGGAACCGTTAGCATAAACAACTTCCCTCAAGCAAAACAAATCCTGCCAAAGCTCAAGCTGGAATTCATTTATTATACAGCTTCGACTTGACTTGTTTCAACATTAAACAACTGCAAAAGCAGAGGGATAAAACCAATGTCCGAGGGCAGGACGAGCCTGTCCATTTGACTTCCAGCATGTTTTGTAGAAGGTGTCTCTTTCTGGCTTTGTCATAGTGTAGTGTTCTTTTCCCTTCAGATGCTGTCCCTCCTGTCACTTCCCAGCAGGTGTGGCAGTGCGCCCTGCACGCGTACATGAGAGGCAAGGAGGGGCGAGGGGCCACCCAGGGCCACCACTGTCCTTTCAAAAACACTTGGCCTGGCAGGTAAACCTGGACTTGGGAACCTTAGTGAGGTTGATGACACAGAGGCAGATAGTAGGACTTCAGGGTAAATACACAGAGCTCTCTGGGGCCAGTGCTTGGCCGTGAGTTCTGCCCACTTCTGATTCCAACTTGCCCAGAAGGGGAGGCTGGGCCCTGATGAGGCCCTGCAAAATCCATCCTGCAAAATCCATCCCTCCCACACGGGCTCTCCCCAGGGCTGCTTGAGCATCCTTAAGACATGGCTGCTGGCTTCCCCCAGAACAAGCGATCCAGGGAGAAAAAGAGGAGGAGGAAGCCGCAAAGTCTTTTGTGACCTGCAATTGGAAGTCCCACAGTTACTGCTCCCGCATTCTAGTCTGTAGAAGCCAGTCACTGAGTCCAGCCCACACTCAGCGGGAGGAGGTTCAAAGAACTTGTGGACACATTTTAAAACCACCACATTCCGCTTCATTCTTTCCCTCCTGTGACAGCAGTCACTTTACAGCCAACTGCCCCCTTGACGGTAGCTCTGGATCCATCTTGCCGCCCACCGTCTCTGCTTCTGCACCTGGGCAGCGGAGCCCTGATGGAGACGATCCCACAGAGGGGCCGCTCGGGCCCTGGCTGGGCTCCTTCTGCTTCTGTACGTGTCCCTGACCCAGGCGGCTCTCACCCCTGTTTCTTGGTGGCACATCCAAAGTCCACCTCTCTCCTCAGTGCCACACCCCACTCACCGCTCTCCCTCTCGGTGGCCATTTGCTTCACAAACGAACCTGTACCATAAACCATCTTCCCCCCACCTCAGGGGAAAGGGGCTTTTTCCTCCTCTTATTCAGGCTCGGTCATTCTGGATCCAATTCACTACCTTCCAGCGGCCGCCACAGGTTCCTCGCAATTGCTCACCTTTCTCTTGGCTCCGCTACCTCCACCCCCACCCTGACTAGGGACAAATTCAGGATTGTCCCAGCTTTTTTTTTTTAAGGCAAAACTAAATAATAATCCATCCTTGGCCCAGCATCCTTCCCCACACAAGACTCTCACACCCACCCTCGGGGACCGCCTCATGTCTCCTCACTCCACAGCTGAGCTTCTGGAAGGAGAGGTCTGCACTCCTGCTCTCTCCCTCCACCTCCCCACCACCACGCACCTGCCCCCGGGGCACCCTGGCCTCCATGGCACTGTCCACTCTGCTCTCATTAGGCTGTCGGGGGCCACCACATGGCCAAATCCACGGGCACTGCGTTATTCCGTGTGGTGTGGCCCCTGTGCAGCCCCGGACGCCCGTGGATAGCTCCTTCCTTTTAGATACTCCCTCGCCCCATCTCCTCTGGCTGCTACCTGCCCCCCCATTTCTTCCTGGAATGTTCTTGGTCTCTCTGTGGAATCTCACCAGACTCGAGCTTCACCCTCATCCCAACATCCTTCTGCTGTTCTCCTGGCCCAGCACTTGCTCAGGAGCTCAGACGTTGCCCGGCTGCCCTTGGCCCTGCTCCCACCCGGACGGCATGCAAACCTTAACCTCGGCACTGATCGCATTCCCTCCCAAACCTCTCCCCTGACTGTATTTCCCGCTTCAAAGGTGGCATCCCTTCCCATCCGATCACTCAGGGTGGAACCTGGGAGCCTTCCATCTTTCCCCAAATGTGACCAGCCAGTTAATGAATCTGGAAAACAAAGCAACAATTGAAAAAATGGGCTGAAGCTGCCTCTGCCACCTCCCTCCCTGCTGATTGGGGCAAGGCCCCGACCTCCCTGTGCCTCAGTCTCCTCACCTGTTAGCTGGGGATCATAACGGCATCTACTTCCTAGGCTTGCTGTGCCGATCAAGCGCTCAGCACTCACCGAGTCTGGCTGTCATTCCCCTTCACCCGCAGGGAGGGATGTCACCCAGGCGGTGCTACCTAAGGGCTGGCCCACACACCGGTGCCAGTTCTGGAAATGTTTGTTTACTGGTCTGCAATGAGATAAGTGCAGAGGGTGAGAGTAAGCCTTTTAAACTGCTATAGCAATGTGACAGTGTAATTTTATACCAGTTAAAACAAATAATAATAATAATAATAAACTGGGGCCTCACCCCATACCCATTAGGATGCCTACTGTCAAAAAACATGTAATAATCCTCATGTCGGTGAGGATGTGGAGAAATTGGAACACTTGTGCAATGTTGGTGGGAATGTAAGATGGTGCAGCCACTGTGGAAAACAGTCGGGTGGTTCCTCAAGAAATTAACAATAGAATGAGCATATAATGTGGCAATCCCACTGGGTATATATCCAAAGGAATGGGAAGCAGGGACTTGAAGCGGTATTTGTACACCTAAATTCATAGCAGCATTATCCACAATACCCAAGAGGTGGGAGCAGCCCAACTGTCCATCAATGGATGAATGGATGCACAAATGTGGAATATTATTCAGCCTTGAAAAGGAAGAAATTTCCCAAACAAGCTATAACATGAATGAACATTGAGGACCTTATGCCAAGTGAAAACAAGCCAGACACAAAAGGACAAGCACTGTATATTAATAATTCCAATTGTACGAGTTACCTAGAGTTGTCAAATTCAAGCAGAATGGTGGTTGCCAGGGGCTGTGGGGATGGGGAATGGGGAGTTGTTATTTAATGGGTAGTTTCAGTTTTGCCAAATGACAGCATTCTGGAGATTGGTTGCACAGTAATATGAATGTTCTTACTACTGGAAAGTTCTTAAAAATGGTTAAGATGGTAAATTTTATGTTATGTATCTTACCCCGATTAAAATATTTTTTTAAAAAATTGGGACTTGTATTTCCTATGTCTTTTAAAATTTCATTTTTCTGGTAATTCATTTCACAAAAGTATCAGTCCAAGAAGGATTGGAAACAAAACAAAATGAGTGCTTCCCTGTGCACCACAGATGCTTCCATAAGCACCATCCAGGTCAGGTTCTTGACTCCTCACTGGTTTGCTGACTCCACTCTCCCCACTCCCCAGCCCATTTCTCAGCCTGTGGCCACAGCCATCTTCCTCAAGAGCAAGTCTAACTTTGTGCCTGTCTTGTGCAAAGTTTTTCAGCCGTTTTTGCCTTGCTTCAAGAAAAACTTGCACTCCTTAGCTGGGCACACAGGGGCCCTGGGGTCCAGCTCTTGCCCCTTCCCTGGGTGGACCTGCCATTGCCCCAAGCATTCCCAGGCCCCACACCACCTTGCCTGGCTCCTGCTGCCCTTTGGCTTGCAATGCCCTTGCTTGTCAGCCAAAGGCCACCTCTTCCAGGAAGGCTTCCCTGAATGTCTAAGCTTCACTGTCACAGCTCTTCCCACATAAATTTCCTTTGCTTTAAGGCAAATTTAAGAATTTAAGAAGCTGTAAGACTTCAGGCACTTTGATGGGCATCAACAGGGAAGCTTTAGGCAAGAGGGCTCCTTGGCACTCCTCAAATGAGACATGGAAGGTCCTCTGGCCGCTTGCGATGTGTCTTCCATGTACACTTCCAGTTTCCTCCCCCAGCCACACTTGCAAACCGGAGCAATCCTGGTGTCCTTCAAAGCCATGCAGGCAGCTGGTGGTATCAGACAAGAGGGCCAGAGGTGAACCCTCTGGGGACCCGCAGCAGGACCCCTCTTATCCTTGCCCTTCTTTCTGTGTGGCACAGGGGCAGCGGCACAGAGTCCCCGGCCCTTAGGCTCACGAAGGTTGATGTCTTCTCTTCCAACCTGGGAGAACACAGACTTTCCAGGGCTTCCCAGGCAGTGACAACACTGAACACCTTGGCCGTGAGCTCACATAAATCCCTGTGCAGACCACGGCCCCTTCTCCTGCTGTCGGTGTCCCTGCATGAGATGGGCAATGGTTGCATTGCCCCATGAGCCCTGGTTCCCTACCCTCCATCCTAATGAGGGGTGCAATTACCGCTCACTTCCTGCCAGGTGCTGGGCCAGACTCTGCACTGGACACCTGGATTCGAAATGTATACCTAAACCCCCAAATAAATTGTTTTTTAAAAATCTGCCAAATGACAACTGCAGACAGAAAGGGGCACCTCCTTTTATTTTGTGACAGATACAGAAAAGGACAGCACCGTTTCAAGGCCCAGCTCTTCCTTCCCGGATACCTAGTTCCCAGCCTCCTGGTAGTGATGGTTTTGTCTTTGTTTGTTTTTGTAAACAGCAAAAGAATCTTCACATAGACCTAAGGTAGAAATTAAGAATTATTTATGGTTTCCTGCAATCCTCCCATGTACAATATATCAGAGTCAAACTAGAAATTATGTCTGGGCCCAAATCCTACTTGAAACAGTTTCTTGTGGTTCATATTAATGACTGGTGACTAGTGGGTTTACACAAACAAATGAACATTATAATTTGGTGGATAAGCAAATAAATTACTTTAATAGGATTTAAGCCCTTTCCACAAACGCTGTGATTGACCCAAGGAGATGCCCACGCATACAGGTTGCCAAATCACCAACACACAACCCTTGAGGCCTGGTTCTCGGATTGAACAGGAGGCTGGGCCATGCCTCTGCACATTTCCTGTTCAAACGGGGAAATACAAAATGCTTGATAAGTAGAAAGATTGATTGTTGACATTTTTAAGCCAGTTGGGAGCCTTGAGAATTTGAGATTTGACCTACATACAAGGGAACGGACCTTTTCACAGGCTATTGAGTGCCAAGCGGAGTCTGGAGAGGACAATGGCATTTTAGAGGTGACCAGCCTTGTATCTGGCCACACAGAAGCTCTCTCTGCCTCTGCCAGCCCCGGGCTCTTGGTGAGATGTCTGCTGGTTTAAATTAATGAAAGGTATGAGTGACGCTTTTGAATTTTTGTGTCTCTGGAGCGTCACTGAGAGATGAAAATGCTCCCGGAAGACAACTATCAAAGCAGAAGGGCTGTGTCTGAATAATACCCAAAGAAATCCACCAGGGAGATGTACGGTGGGAGACAAACAGGCCAGCTGTAGCCACAGAGCCGATCGTCGCCGGCCTTCATGGGAAATGCTCTCTGGAGGACCTGTCACTGGCACAAACGCTGTGCGGTGACAGAGGCTGGGGAAAAGAAAGTGTAGCTTCCATTGTAGCCAAGCGGGGCCCTGCCCCACACAGCTCCAGCTGCCCCAGGTGAAATGGATCTGCTCTTTCCTGAATGTTTCCGGTGATAGATATGGAAGCGACCTTTCGGATCTGGGGTCGCTGGCTTTTCCTTGATGAAGGGAAATATGTGGGGTGCTGACCTCGGGGCTCAGGGTGTGTGTGGAAGGTTCCCAGTGCGGAAGGTGGGGCGGGGATACCAAGCCCACAGTCTGGAGGCTTTGAGGGAGGGGGATGTGTCAGCAGCACCCCCCTCCCTGACTGCAGGGCTTAGAGGCACCATCTGTCTAAAGTACCCATGACATGCCACTGACAGGTTGGGGATTGCGAGAAATTTTTCTACCTTTATTTGACTCCAGTGTTGGCCAAAGAAAGTTGGATCTAATGAAAAAAAAAGTGGTGGGAATGTCTGGATGCTGTTAGCACAGACTTGGGGCGGCCAGCCTGCCCCTCCTGGGATGTGCCCAGCTGACTGGCTCCCAGGGCAAGCCCAGGGCTGGGGTCACGTCTGCAGTGCCCAGGGTCAGGTTTGTGTTGCTGAGATGAACTAGGCAGTGGGTCCCCAGGGGCGATGGGCAGCAAAGAGGGCTCAGGGATCTGCCCATTTACCTTTAATTTGCAAGCAATATGTAAACACATACGCAGGCTGGTTGCGGCCCCCAGGGGTCTGGTGCGTTGCCAGCCCACTCCCTGCATCCTGGTGCTCCGGTGTCCCAGCTTTACAGCATTTGGAAAGCAACATGATTGGAGCAGGCTGTGGACTTCGCCAAGGCCGGGAAATTATTTTCTCTTGGATTCGAGCCCTCCTCTGCTTGTTGGGAAAGGGACGGAGTTTGTTCTGGCTGAGCACCAGCAGCAGATACATCACTCTGGTTACTTTGGATGCCTCCAGCACCCAGCACAGACCTCTGGGTGCCCTTGGTGTACAAGGAACAATTCCTTGCTTGAGTGTCACCTCCTTAGAGAGAACTTCCTGACCTTAAAAATGACCCCTCAAAACTCAAACAAACAAACAAAACAACCCATCCTGGTCTATTTCACTCATACCACTTAACTCTATCTGGAAATATTTATTTCTCGGCTTGTGTATTATCTCTTTCCACTAGATGGTGGGGTCCTTGAGTGCAAGGACCCGTGTGCATGGACGCTGCTCTATGCCCGACATCTAAGATAGTGCATGAAATACAGTAGGTGCTTAAAAAATGCAAAATGAACAAATGTGCTTTAAAATGTATCTGAGATTTGTTTTAATCAAGTATGGGAAGACACACAGACACAGAAATGACTGTCATGAAGGAAGAAGTGTTTCATACTCACGGCTCCCTGGAAATGGGAGGCAGTGCATGCCACAAAGGGCCCCTCGGGGAAGCACCAGGGCCATCAGGAGGCCAGAGGAGGCAAAGGCGTGGGCAGAGCCTTGACTGTGGTTCCACGGGAAGAAATGGATGAGGCAGGGTACGCAACTTAGCAGGCACAGGGGCAGATAGTTGGAATCATTTTGCTAGGCTCTGGGCTGTAGCATGGTCTCTAGTTGTCCTGTGATTAGGGCGGAGGAATATTGCCCCTCCAAGTGTAAAAGCCAGTTAGAGGAGGTGGCTAGGAGGGTGGGCTCCGGATTGGTTAGTCTGCATGGCAAAGTCATGCTCATAAGCAAGCTGTTTGCTATCTGTCAGAATTAGCTAACTCTCGGTGGGACATGGGGGAGTCTTTCCCTGGGTCCACGAGACCCCAAGGTCAAAGCATCACAAAATCTATAAAATAAAAAACATGATCCATACAGAATGACTCTTTTGATATGTGCAGAAATGTAGAAGTTGTGGGTGCAGATGTTTAGACAAATGTGAGAACCAAACAGACCTGAAGTGAGCTAAGACAATTTGGGGTATCACTCTATTTCCATTGGTCCTGGAGTCCACACGTGTCCTGTGGGTGGTTTTGTCAAGGAATTCCCAGTGGGGAACAAACCCCCTCTGACACCTCCCAAAACTTTTTATTGGGGTATAACACACATGCAGACAATCACATCTATTATAAGGGCAGAGCTCATGAATGTTCACAAACTGAACACAGGAAACCAGCACCCAGATCAAGAAACCAACAGCAGCAGCAGCCAGAGGCCTTCTTGTGTCACCTCCATTTCCAGTGGCAAACGCCGTCCCAGCTTCTAATGGCATAGGTTAGCTTTGTCTGGTTTTTACCTTCTTACAAATGAGTTTGAATTGTGTCTAGTTATTGTGTTCAAAGTGTATTTGTAAAAATCATCCACAATATGAATGTGTTGCTGTATAGTATCCCATTGTGTGAAAACATCACAACTTATTTAGCCATTTAAATGTTAAGGTGCATTTGGTAAATTTCTGGTTGGGGACTATGACCCTTTTGCTGACTTTTTTGCCCACTGGTCTGTGTCAGAGTCTTTTAGCTGCAAGCAACAGAACTTCCTGTGGACGACCTGATTCCGACAGGTGGACTTACTGGAACCACTGTAAGTAGCTCGTAGAACAGAAGGAAAGGATGCAAATCACGCCCCCCTTCCTAGAAGATCCTGGTGGCAAGAACTTGAGGACAGCCTCTGTGCCATGGAATAGTAAGTGGTTCTACCTGCCTAGAGCAAGGTTACTACCTCTGCTGTTTGGGACCCTAGTGGGCCCCAGGAATTTTAGAGTGTGGCATGGAAAAAAAAAAAAAAGACCGGTGGCTCAGTCAGTAGGAAAACTGGTTTAAATAGGTTATACTTCTCAGGACTTTTCATATGAGAGAGCATATTTTAACCTTACAGGAAAAGGATATTTCCTAAACTTGACTTTTTTTTTTTTCCATGAAACATCTACTTATGTTTCAAGGGCTGTAGTGTTCCAAGGAACACAGCTTTGGAAATGCTGATCCAAAACAGAGTGTGAATGAACGGGAGGAGTGGAAAATACGTTTCGGCCTGAGTTATTAATGCGAAGATATGGATTTGGGGTTTTTTTTCTAGAAAACAAGAAACTTTGAAAATAGATGATCAGTGTTACACTTCAAGAGTATTAACAACAGTCTGGCAAGTGTAATAACATACATTTGTGTGAGTTTTATAGTTTACAGTGGACCTTCACATACGCACCCTCAATCAGTTCTGAGGGGTGAGCGTTATGAGCCCAGATTACAAAATTGATCACTGATGCAATGTGCTCTTAGAAAGCTACCCCCACTCCCCCACACGTGGAAAAATTGTCTTCCAGGAAACTCAGGAACCAAGGGGCCGCACGGCAGGAGGTGAGCAAGCGAGGGAAGCTTCATCTACACAGCCGCTCCCCACGCTCGCCATCCTCCCGTCACCGCCTGGGCTCCGTCCCCAACCCCGTGGAAAAACTGAAAATTGTCTTGCATGAAACCGGTCCCTGGTGCCAAAAAGTTTGGGGACCGCTGATTTAAGTCATGGGTGTGGATGGGCTCGCCTGGGAGAGAACGCGGAGCAGAAAGAGCAGAAGGCCGAGGAATGGGCTTGGAGGACGTAGACATACAAAGGCCACGTAGTGAAGATGAACCTGCAGAGAATTCTGAGAAAGAGAAGCCAGAAGCATTTGAGGAAAACCAGCAAAATACTGAGGTACAGAAGCCAAGGCAAGCTGGCGCCTCAGAAGAAGGGGCAGGTCGGTAGCCTTAACGCTCAGGACCTCCGGGTGAGTCGGGGACGTGCTGCCCGGCTCCAGCCCTCCCTGCCCAAACGCGCCCCCCGAGCGCCGCGGGCTGCGGCCTGGAGCTGCCGGCGCCTTCAGCAGGGCTCAGCCTCCAGCCAGGGCCGCCCCTAGCCCGCGACTGAGCAGAGCCGCCGCACAGGGGCCGCCAGTTCTGGCCAGTGTGGGGACGCAGCGCGCTCTTCCTCCCCTCCCCTGCGCCCCTCCTGTCTCCTTCCCAAGGTCAGGCCCGCGCCAGTCATTGGGGGGCGGGGGGACGCTCCCCGCTGCGCCTCCTGCTCTTCCTTCACCTGCACAGGGCTTACCCCTAATAAGTCGTCTTGCGCCTCCAGCTCCACCTCTGATCTGCTTCCGGGAGGACTTACGGAGACACAGGGGCACTGCAGGGATGCAGGTGAGGGGTGAGGAGAGCAGGGCTGGAGGGACCCACACAGTGCAGCTGCGCCAGCGGCCTGTGGCCATGGGTCCAGCCTGGGCCGCGGGACTCTGGAGTGTGAGCTGTGCCCGGAGCTCTCCGCCCCGAGCTCTCCGCCCCGACCGAGGGAGCTCGGTGTCCACACCCCTGCACCTGGGAGCTCCGGGTATCAGGCCCACACCCCTCCCTTGCCTGGTGGCTCTTAACCAGAGATGATCGCAGCAGTTCTACTCCATTTTGGGACGGGCAGTGACCCAGAGTGGCCACTTTTAGAGGGCTTCCTCCCCCACCCCTGCTCCCTGACCTGTCTCCCTGGTGGCTCTTTTCCAATACATCACTCGCGGACGAATCCTTGTCTCAGGAACTGCTTCTGGGACCCCGGCCTAGGCCAAGGAAGCTCAGAGCCAAAGTTGGTGTGTGCGCGTGGCGTGTGCATGTGAGGCCTGTGGTGTGTGTGTATGGTGTGTGTGGCACGTGGTGCGGTGCACATGCTAAAAGCCAGCTGACATTGCTAAGTGTAGGCTGTGAAGTAGAAACGTTGAGGCTCACAGCGAAGTCAGCCAGATCTGAGCCGCCTTTTGTTGCAGAGGAAATTTCATCTCTCTGAGCGATGAATGTCCCAGAACAGCTGACCCCGCGGGGGGCGGGGAGGGGCGCTCTCCCACAACTTTATATCCGCCCCGCCCCCACGGCCTGCCCTGCGGCTTCCCCTCTCTGCCTTCCCCTTCTGCCCCTGCAGTTATTAAGCTCCAAACCCTCCGCACTCTGCTCTCTGCCCTGCGCGGTGCTGGTGGGAGCAGCACTGTGACCCTTCCCCTGGGCTGGGTGTGGAGGCGTGCTCCGTGCTCTGGTCGGGCTCGGCCAACGGGGGGCCCAGAGGGCCGCGGCAGGACACGCAGGGCCTGTTCCTGCCAGCACTGCCCCAGCTACACCTGCGACCCCAACAGTGGCACCGTTTCCAGCTTTCTAGTTTGCTTCCCTCACTCCCAGAACCAGCCTCACCACCTCCTGCAGAGAGACCAGCACTGGCTGGCTGGCATGTCCATCTTGGAGATTTGAGTCCAGCCCTCCGGGAGGCCCCATGCCAGCCGGGCGCCGAGGGCTGCTTCCATCTCCACAGGGCCCCTTCTTCACGTGCTGGGACCTGGGCTCTCAAAATCCTGATGACTTCTCTTTGTTCCGTAGGGACGGTAGCTGCTTCAGTCACTTACTATATCTGATCCCTTCCCCCTTTTTAGTCCTCCAATATTGTTCAACCAACTATATTAGACTCTCTGTTAAACTAAGGGGTAAGGTGGGTCTTCCTGACTGGACCCTAACTGTAAGACTCCAGCTCTCTTCATCTCTCTCCCCAGTTATCTCAGAGGTCTTATGACATTGTGCACCATTCCTTACAACTTGAGAAGTAAACCCAAATGATCAGTTTTAAAACTCTATTCTTACTGAAGATTATGGGTGGAAATATCAAGGCAAACAAAATGAAAATGCTCAACAATGATTAAGACTGAGTTTCAACAGAAGAATCAAATCATCTTGATAAAATTTCAATTGGCAAACTTTGACTTGGGGAAATTTTTGCAGGGGAATAACAGAGTCAGATGTGCAGTGGGCTTTGGATGTATTCTGGCTGTTCAGGGTCCCTATGTGCTACTCCTGGTGACAGCTCCA